>CM077808.1:5322500-5487500 GCA_039764185.1 Tamarix austromongolica | reverse complement strand
TCTATGCACTATTTTAGAGGTAAGAAAATATACCCAAAATAAATGTGTTGCGTGAGAAATGTTAAAAAAATTATTAATATTTAGTGAGGAACTTACTTGATTCTCTAATAATGTATGCATTATACCAGTCAGATATCTTACTTGGTCTTTAGTCTCAAGGAGTTCATTTTCTAACTTCTTAATTCTAGACTCAGATTTGATCCTTTTAGCTCGCTCCTCCTCAAAAGCACATCTTCTTTTGTGGGATCGTGGAACTTTTACACCAATACCAAAGGTTTTTGCATATCCATTCCTATCTTCTCCCACTACCTTTTTAAATATTTCACGTCGAGCATTAGCATCACATCCTTCTGGAAGTGCAGTCATCTCATCTAGAATCGCTTTCTGTAAAGTATAAATCAATGTTATTAATGGGCAGTTGATGAGGTAGATTCACATATATATATATATAATCCTAAAATTAAAATAGATTGAAAACATACTCTTGTTGCAGCAAAAGCATCATTAAGCTCAGAACCCTTTTTCGGTTTATGAGTATTCAACCACATTTCCAATTCATCAGGTTCTTTCCCCATTTTTTCCTAATCAAAATACATATGAAATTGTATATCAATTATACAAAGTAAATTAAATTTGGTATTGCATAGATGAATTAATCATATACCTACCTTTTCTTCCACTCGGATGCATGCAAAGCTCTTTGAACCAGCATATGAACATATTTTTGACTTTACACGATTGAGAATCCTTCTTTGACTTCTTTCCTAACCAATATGAGAAAAACAAATATTAGTATAAAAAATAAACTAATCAAACTATCATAGTCATAGCCTTTTTTTTAAATAATTAAATGAGAAATCACTACCTTTCTTTTTGGAGATTCCCAAAATTTTACCATCTCTAACCACATAGTCTTGGGTATTTCCTTTGGCCTAGAATGTATTGCTTGATTGTGTGTTCTTCATCAAAATGAACCACCTTCAACTCAGACTTATGAGCTCTCCAAGCTTCATGGATTTTACCCAATGCCCACTTATATGGCTCTCGATTTTCAGGAAAGTGATAAGAGATCTATAAAGGAAGAAAATGAAATAGAAAACAAAAGCTATATAATACATATAACAAAAGTAAGAAAGTTGATAAAGTAAATGTTATGGTAATGTGCCTTTGCTTCCTCCCAAATTGAATCTAGATATGTCCTATCCATCTTTCTCCAATCCTAACAATCAAGTGGTAACCACCTAGGATCCCGTGCCAAGAACCCTATAAGTGTTGATAATTGCCTAGCTGAATCACTAATTGGTTGAAGATGCTCATTGACATCTACATACTCAGCCTTCTTTAACACTTTAGTCTTGTTACATCCACGACTCTTTTCATTTCTGGGCATTGTACCTCGAAATCTTCTTCTATTTGTGGTAAAATAGCCATATGAAATTGCATGCTCGATTTGTGAACCATCATTTACTTCTATTATAGATGACACATTGATGGATTGTATACGGCCAGGACTATGTCGTTTGCCTAACAACAACAATAAAAGGGTAACTGAGTTATTCATTTTCAACATGGAGAAGCTGGTAATAAATGCTAAAGTAAAGTTATAACATATAGATTTACATGACTTACAAATGTCAGTATTGGGAATTCTCAAAGGATCTTGCTCTATCATTTCATTTAGACTATTAATCTTTGAGCAAGAAGATTCTTGTCCATGATATTTGCCTTAAAAAATGAGAAACAAATAACAATAAATGCCAGCAATAAAGAAGTTAAAAGACATACAAATAATAAATTTCTACCATTGGATATTTTTTCTTTAGTAATTTTTATATATTACAAGATCATCTATTACCATAAAAATAAGGTTTTAAACTTACCCATGTGACTAAGTAACATGGACCACCTATTAATGGTTGTTTCCTTAGTAGTTTTCATATATTCTATCCTTTCTTGCCCTCCTAATTGAAAGAAATTGAATGTAATAAAAACTTTGAATAAACTCATGTCTTAGATTACTAAATGTAGTAATGAAATATAATATAAGTAAATATATACCAAATTCTGCTCTTTGAGATCCTTCCTCTAGTGACATAGGCGTGAATAGTTTCTGCTTAATTGATGAATATGTGGATGGATCGATTGCAATCACTTTCTTTAGCCCACGAGCATGTCCTATTGCTTCAATTGATTGTCCTTCATTTGGACATTTTGAAATTCTTGATGTTGTAGCAATAACTTCTTGCATAAATAATACAATAATAATGATGAATTAATAGTGGCTAAGAGGTTAGATACAATTGCTCAACATAAAAGTATTTCCTGGACTTAGACAAAAAATGACAAAAAAATTATGAAGAAAGAGAGTTAGGACAACCATATTTAGTACTACTAAAACAAAATAATTTCTAACTAGCACACGAAAGCAATAATAGTAAAAAATTTGCCTCTAATTGTCCTTGACTTTTTGGAGTTACTTTCTTCTTGCTCAATGCCTTTTACAAAGACGACATAGAAACCTAGTAACATAAAAAATGAAAATTAGTATTTAATTAGTTATGTTTCTATATGCAACTTATAAATCAAAAACTAACATATTAAAAATAAACTTTCACCGACAATTACCATTTACGTTGCTAAGAAAAAGAAAGTACATAAAAGATAGATTTACCTGTAATTGTTACCGACTTATTGTAGTTATTTTCTTCTTACTTGATGCTTTTTCCAAACCCGACATGATAACCTAACAACATACAAATAGAATTAGTATATATTTTCATTCAACATACCATACAAAGTAGAATTAGTATATATATTCATTCAACATACCATATTGAAAATGATAATTAAAAATATTGAAAGACATACAATACAAAATATATTTAAGCATAAGAAAAATAAATACTATTAAAAACCTTAAAGTACACAATCTTCATAACCAAAGCACACAAACATAAAATTACATTTCTAACATTATAACCACAATCAGACAAAGATACATATTTCTAACACTACTCGGTATCATAATCATATAAAGTTTTATCTTCTTCATCACTTTGGGTACTATATTCTTCAATTTCTTCATCATCATTATTGCCTTCTGTCATCGCAAAGAAAGGTTCTTCTTGTTCTTCTCTAGCAATAGTAAAATCATCTACACCTAAATCTGTAGGCATGCTAGTTTGTCTACGATCCACTTCAGGTATAAGATCATCTTCCCTTTCAAACAAGTCTCTTGGCTTAGTGACATTGACAACATGCCAATTTCTTTCTTTAGAATCTGGGTTATAGAACACCTGCAATGCTTGAGATGCCAAGACAAATGGTTCACTTGTTTTCAGAATAGCCTTTAGATTAACAAGAGTAAATCCAATTTCTTCCTCTTTAACTCCTCTACTAGAATCAACCCAATGTCATCAAAATAAACACTCCTTCCATGAGGATAAGTCAGCTCAATAATTTCTGCTAAAACACCATAGTATGACATGCTTCCAATATCTATATTTGCATTGAATAGAACGCTAGAGTTTTGAGTTACACTCCTCTTATCAATACCTTTCACACGCCACCTGTATCCATTGAAAGTTAATTTAGTCATTGTCTTTATCCACAATCTTGGAACAAGACTGAGAATTATTAGATCTTCTACAACACATGCTTCATTTGGTAGATGCTTGGAGACCTAATAATTAATAACACTCATTGAATAAAAACATGTATAACTAATGATATAAACATAATGAGTATAAGTATCAACATACATTCATTACAAACCATTCAGGGAACTTTCTTCTATGGATGCCATCAATCATATTTGACATCTGTTGGTATTCAGTTCTTATGATATCATAATGCTCTCTGGGAACAAATAATGAAGTTAGAAATATATATGAAATGATTAAAAACATTATTCAAAGAGAATTAGGACTTACTGTGCAAATACATCAACTTCATCACAATTTGCAAGCACATAACTATGTACTTCTTCAATCAACATATATTCCAGTTGCACATCTTTTTTCTTAGACATTGCACGTGAAGGAAAATATAGGCAACCCATTATGCAATTCATTACCATCATCATCATCATCATCATTTCGTGTGGACCTATTTTCCCTTATTGGAACATCAGGTAAATATCTAGAGCAAAATGTCAGACATTCTTCCGCAATATATCCTTCTGCAATTGATCCTTCAGGACGACTTTTATTACGAACATACATTTTTAACCTCCTCAAATACCTATAACATTAGTATCATATTACTAACATAAAGGGAGCATAAGCTTGATCTTCCATTAAAAATAATAAATAAAATACTAGAATGTACATACCTTTCCACAGGATACATCCAACGGTAAAATATTGGAACTGTGATGATTTCCTCCTTAGGAAAATGAACAACTAGGTGTACCATGATGTTGAAGAAAGAAGGTAAAAAAATGCGTTCCATATGACATAGTGTGAGAGCGATGCGATCCTCTAATATCTCCAAGTCTTGGGTCATTGCCTCTTTCGAGCAAAGTTCCTTAAAACAATTACTTAGCTCAATCAACACCTTACTCACATCCTTGTTCTGCATTTTTCTTAAAGCCAATGGTAATAAATGTTGCATTATAATGTGATGATCATGAATTTTTAACCTAAGATTTTTCCATTAATAATTTGCCTTCTGATGTTTGTAGCATACCCATCCAGTACTTTCATAGAACCTAATATGCTTAGTATTTCCTCTTTTTCTTTTTGGGTCAATATGAAGCATGCTGGAGGTAGATATATTTTATCTTCTATTTTAATTGGATGCAGATCATGCCTTATATCCTTTACATGCAAGTCAAGTCTTGATTGTAAGGTATCCTTAGTTCTCCCTTCGATGCCTAAAAGCGTGCCAAGTAAATTTTTAGAAACATTCTTCTCCACATGCATCATATCTAAGCTGTGGCATAGTAGAAGATGCTCCCAATATGGAAGTTGGAAGAATATGCTTCTCTTCTTCCAAGGCCTTTTTTTATCCTCCCTTCTCCTTTTATTATGAGTATAAGGGACTTTTCCAAATATGACATCAATTCCATCCATTTGGTATAACAATTCTGTCCCAGAAAATGATGTAGGAGGAGGTTTGAGTTCTATTTTCCCATCAAAGGCCCTTCTGCTACGACAATCTGTGATTAGAATCCAAGAAGCGGCGATGGCCCATATAGCACATTTTTTTGCTTCCCCTCAAATATTCAGAGTAAGTATCTATATTACAATGTGGGCATGCAATTTTTCCTTTAGTTTTCCATCCCGACAAATTGCCATATGCTGGAAAGTCATTGATGGTATTAATCAAGGCACCATGAAGAGAGAACATTTCATTTTTGGAGGCATCATAAGTCTCTAATCCTACCTCCCACAACTCCTTTAACTCATCAACTAATGGTTCAAGAAAAACATCAATATCATTTCCAGGAGCCTTTGGGCCAGGTATAAGTAGTGAAAGAATAAAGTATGATTGTTTCATACATAACCAAGGAGGTAAGTTATAAACCATTAATACAATTGGCCATATGCTATATTGAGTACCCATCATGCTAAATGGGTTGAACCCATCACATGTCAAGCCAAGCATGACATTTCTTGAGTCACTAGCAAACTCTAGGTACTTAGCATCAAAATCTTTCCAAAGATAAGAGTCTGCTAGATGCCTGAGCTTACCATCTTTTTTTCGCTCCTCTTCATGCCATCTCATTAAGGGAGCTGTTTTTGATGACATAAACAACCTTTTAAGCCTCGAGATCAAAGGAAAGTGTCATAATACCTTTAAAGGAACCTTTTTGTCACTAGATAATTTCACCACAATTCCATCATCGGCAACTTTCCATCTTAAAGCATTACAAATAGGACAAATATCTAAATCAATCTTTTCCTTCCTAAAAAGTGCACAATCATTTGGACATGCATCAATTTTCTCATAACCAAGTCCCAGTTTTTTTATAATCCCCTGCATTTGCCTATGAGAGTTTGGCAATGTTGATTCTTTAGGAAGAGCTCTTTTAAATAATTTCACTAAGGCATCAAAGGCAACATCGGTCACTCCATTTAAACATTTTAGATGATACATTTCAACAATGAAGGAGAATTTACTAAAAGCTTCACAACTAGGATATAAGGGTTGCCCTGCATCTTCAATCAACTTAAAAAATGCATTAGCTTCTTCATTAGAACCTGTACAACTACTACTTGCCCTATGAAATTCAAAAATATCTCCTACCATCTCAAGAACATCATCACATGAACCATCATGAACATCATCAAACCCCATATCATCATCGAGCCCCAAATCAAAATTTTCATTATCTTCATTGCCTCTTTGCTCCCCATGAAAAATCCAAACACACCTTTGATAGTCTATATCCATTTCTCTCATTATAAGATGACCTCTAACCACATTTCTTTCATGATAAAATCAATTTGCACAAGTCGAGCATGGACAAGCAATATTATTTGCATCAGTGACCAAGGTTGCAAATGCATAGTCAAGGAATGTATCTAAGGCTCTTTTGTAAGTATTTTCTACTCTCCTTAGTTTCACCCAACGCTTGTCCTTAAATACATCCATGACATCAAGTTCCTACATAATTTTCAACAAGTAGAGGCATCAAAATAATGAGAAAAATAAGGACAAAGGATAATAATAAAGACTAATTTTTTGTAGCACACGATGTGTGTAGCTTTATATATTATAATTATAATTATAATATATCTACAATTTAATTGTAGGTGATGCTACCCAATCCACCAATATAACATGACCATATAGTGTCCCTTGCATGTTTGGTGAAGTAATTTTTTATTTTTTATTTTTTCCAATATTGAACCATGATTAAACAAAGTAACAATATGAGACAACATCATACAAGTAACAAGAAGGTCAAAAAATGATAAAAACTAACCAATTCAATTGATAGATATCTAGAACTGTGTCTTAAAAGTCCAATTGAATTTTAGTAAAGAACTTTAGTCAAAAAATTTGGATAATACTCAAACTCCAATTAGACAAGTGTACAACCACTATATATCAAAAACAAATATAAAAGAGTAGCATTATGCACATATAAAATTTGATTGTAAAAGAATAATCATTTATAAAAAAATTTATTATGTTTCATATTATGAACCAATAAAAAAAAGATAATATAGCTACATTAACATAAAATCTTAGAGATAACCAAAAGATATTAGGCCATTATAGGCATAAAAGGGAAAACCAAGTACATTAGGCTATAAAGCATTAGCTTTGAGCACTTGTAGCTCAAAAGCCCTAGAAAATACCCATAAACCCATAAATCATACAAGCAACCTATCACCAAATCAAAACCTTAAGCAAAATGACCTAAGAGAAACCAAAAAACTATAAACTAGTATACATATTGGGCTTTCCTGATCCATTACAACGTCTTCCTAGATCACCGATAGAAAACGTAAACACTAAATTAGAAAAACTATTTCAAGCATATTTAGGGCTTACAATCCTAAAATATCAAATCAATCAATTTCATAGAATTGATCCAAACAATAAGTTAAAAACTTCATTTAATTGATTTTAAATCAAAGCTAGCTGATTTTAACTCAATTTAATTGATTTCATAATCTATTCCCAAAACTTAGGGTTTTAAAGTCTAAAATACAAATCCGGATCATTCAAACCAGTTAATCCAAATTGAACGTGTTAAAATACAATTAAGGTCATTTTAAATAATTCTATAAAATCAATTTTAGAATAAACTATACAAATGATAATTTACATAATTTTATTTGAAAGTTAGGGTTTTAGGACAAAAAATATAACTCGGTCAAATTTTATTAATTTATTTAAATTGAATGTTTAGAAATGTAATAAGACCTATTTTATAACATATTATATACTCAATTGATTAAAAAAATAAAGAAAATACCCAATTTAACATAATTAGCATTTTTGAGCCCGTACTATAAATTCGGTCAAATCTTGCTAAAATATTTAAATTGTAGGTTCGGAAATGAAATTAAACATATTCTATTACAAAATGTATAATCAATTTAATAAAATAACTCAATTATACAATTCAATTTAAATCCGCAAGGATTTGACCTAAAAATCAAATTCCAAATAATTTCGCACAATTTTCTTAAATTGACAATTTGAATACGAAACTAAGTATATTTTAAAGTATAATGCATAATCAAATTATCCCAAATAGCTTAATCGACCGAATCCAACATATTCGGACATAACCGGGTCAATAATCACAAATTCCAGAAATCAACATATATCACACAATTAGCATATCTAATTCAATCATATAATACATATATACTTAATTAAATAGCTAATTTAGCTTAATTAAAGCCCATTCTTTCATAATTAATCAAAACAAAAAATTAGGGTTTTAGAAAATTATACCAAACGAAATCAGCCAAATCAATGCAGGTAAAGGGCGGTGGAGCTTCGTCGGTGGGAGAGGGGTAGTCGCTGGTGGCTGACCGACGCTGGAGCTATCCGGCCGGTGGCGCGCCGCTGCTGCCTTCTTACCCTGCTGCGCCGTTGCTGCCCTTCCACTGCTGTTGCTCCCCTGATGCTGCCGTGTGCGACGACTGGGAGCTATGGCAGCACGGTCGAGCGGCGGCGAGGTGGTGTGCGACGGTGGCTCGATCCTTACCTGCAGGCCGCGAACCACAGTAACCAAGGGGGAAGGTGTCGAGACTCAAAGAACCAATATGTCGATACTCAAATACACGGGAACCACAGGAAAGGGAATAAGAGGTGGGGGTAGCTACATGTGTTCGGACCGACTTTTTTTTTCTTTTTTTTTCAAATATTTAAAAGAATTTATGTCAAAAATAAAATTTTAAATAGATTAAATTTAATCAAAAAATTTTATAAATAGTTTTTTAAAAAGAAATAAAATACTTATCTGATAACAACTTTTATTTAAAATAAACCGAAACACTTATTAAAATAGAAATACAATTTAAATTAAATAACCTAATTGAAATAAAATTAAATATTATAACTCATAAATCAATATGAAGATTTATAAAAATTAGGTTTTTAATAAGCCGGGTATTATACGTATAGTGTCCCCGAACCTCCAACTAGCAGACCGGTCCACAAGACTCCTGTCCTAGGTTATTCCGAACGCAAATTAACTAATTATTATTATGATATTTATTAAAATAATGCTTACAATAATAATAGCTATTTAATTATTAAGTTTAATGAAATTGAATTTGAAAAATAAGAAATTTTACAATAATTATATAAATAACTATAATAATATTAGGCTAAAAAGGATATCTATAAATAAGGAATACAATGCCTCCTAGACCACCATTGCGCCGATTAAGCAGTGACACCCCGTCTTATAGGTCATTCGAAGCATGACTTGATTGATTATTAATTTGATTATAATTTTTTATTACTTTAAGAATAATTTTTTATTATTTTAATTATCATAGTTAATTATAATATTAATAAATAAGAATGACTATAATGTTAATTATAAATTTGGTTATATATGATATTATTAGTATTTCATATAAAATGGGCAATTATGATAATAAGAGAAGTATTTCAAGTATAAGAAGAATGAATGTCTTGTACCATATGATATAACAATAGTTAAAATATTTATCTTCCTTATATACTAATACCAACAGATATATGAGTGGGTATTAGTTTTGTTGGCATAATACTACTAATACCAACATATATAAAAGTAGGCAAAAGATATGTTGGCATAACATACTATTACCAATAGATAAAAAATTTCCGTAGGGAAAACTTTCTTTACTGCCCACAAAAATATATCTGTAGGTATTAGTAACTTTTTCCAACAGAAAAAAAAAATATGTGACTAAATTACAGTTGGCACAAGTCATATATTTTATAGTGAGTGTCCCTAGCACTGGACAATTAGAGTGGATACCCCTTATGTACAAGGTCACTTAGTGCAATTACTAACATGATCTTTGTAGAGAGACTAGGTTTAGACTTTTGTTATAAAACTTTGATACCCTTTTGTCCTCGTAGAACCACGCATTCTTGCGCATAGTCAATTTGCGCTTGATACTTTCCCAACATATCCATTTCAAAAATTATGTCGAAATCCCACAATTCCAACTCTATGAGGTCTAATGGAAACTCTATTCCTCCTACTACCATCACAACCCCTTGATATGCATTAGAGCATCCAATTCTATCCATCGAAGGTAAAATGATAGTAGTAGAAATTCTACTTGAAAGATATAAGGCAGCTCTAGTTACAAAAACAGATGCTACAAAAGAATATGAGGCACTTGAATCAAATAGTACGTGGGTAGGAAGAGCAGAGACAGTTAGCATACCGGTCACCACACTGGCTTCGCATTCTACCTCTTCCTAACTCATAACAATCAGGCATCCTACTAATGGAACTCTTGGGATGGTAGCTGATCCTTTCCCTTACTGAAAAGGGTGAGGTATTAGACCTCTAGGCATATTCACTCAGCTAGCAACACTGGTTAGTAATGGAGGAACTCTCGGTAGCTAAGGTTATGGCTACTGAATAGATCTCATGCTTTGAGCTTTGGTCTGGCTCCTCTAGATACTACCACTACCATCCCAGCATTCAAACGTTATGTGTTCCACCATGTGTAACACCCCAAAATTCACAATTTTTTTTAAAACGGAAGCAATTAAGATAGAAACACTTAAAACCTGTGAATTCTGGGAATGTTACCGCCACACTTAGTACCAGACCGGTTCTCTCCGACCGTTCCAATACCAAGTGCTAAGGCTAAAGAAAAGATTTATGTTAAATTCAAATTAACAATTCATAAAAGAATTTGAAAGATCATACAACAAAATCAGAGTACGCATAAACGTTTATTAACACTTGTAACTTTCAAATAGAAATACATTTAAACAAGATAAAACCCGATGGGTCAAATTCCGGATTGCCTACTCACTCAAGTCAGGCCTGCCACCCCAAAACAGTCTCTGATCTTAAACCTGCACAAGAGGTATGCTCCCCACCATCGGTGGATCATCACAGGACCCATCAACCAAGGTAGTATCAGTACGGGTCCAGTACTGAGTAAGGTGACTTGATCACTAAGGCCAACACATAAACACATAAGCCATGCAGGACGTAAAAGAGCATATTCATAAATGCATATGATCAACCAGGTAAAAGTACAAAGGCCCAATTATAGACTGGATTAATTTTTAAATTAATCTTTGATCAGAATTCATTTCACACCATACTTTTTATCAAGTCCATACGAGTACGGGAACCCCACTATTTTAGCCGGTGGATCGGTCGCAAGGGTAACGTACCCTGCCACTATTTTAGCCGGTGGATCGGTCGCGAGGGTAACATACCCTGCCACTATTATATGCCGGTGGATCGATCTGGCCCCTTCTCGCACGGTGTTCCACTGTAAGTAAATAATGTCTTCCCACTTATTATCAACATGTATAGTTTGGTTCGTTGAGCTCGGGATCCCCCACTATTTTAGCCGGTGGATCGGTCACTAGGGTAACATACCCTACCACTATTAAGCCGGTGGATCGATCTCCTGGTTACAGCAGTACCTGGCCACTATTATGCCGATGGATCGGTCTGGGCCCGGCTCAACATCTTTCACTTTACGTGATTAATATCTTAAGTATCTTATTCAAAGGCTTTCACCAAACATGCATAAATCACCACACATCACAAATCATAAAATTCCATAATTACACTTTAATTACCAAATACACGTGATAACCCAAAACTCTAAGCAGCCTCAAAAATCCATAGTTAACCACTCCAAACCCTAATTCAGTGTCCTCCATACCCTTAATTTGCTCCATGTGCTATTTTCCATCCCAAGTGCTCAAACACCCAAACAACACTTACATTACCTTCCTTACATCCCAAATTAACTTTCCACACGTAAATTTTATACCCATGCAGACATTGATCCCCCCATGCAAACCTTTGAACCTTTTTCATGCAAACCCTAAAATTCCACGTGAAGCCCTAAATTCAACCATGCAAACCCTAATACCACCATATAACCATCAATATCACCATGTAAATCCTAATACCACCATACAACTATAATTACCACCATACAAACCTTAATATCATCATATAAACCCTAATACCAACATACATCCATTAATACCACCAGGTAAACCCTAGATTCCATCATACAAAACCATAAATTCAATCCAACCAAAACCAAAGATTCACCCATACCAAACCCTAAATTCAGACCATAAAGATTCTTCCATACCAAACCCTAAATTCAAGCCATAAAGATTCTTCCACATAAAATTATAAATTAGAATCTCCCAAGGAAAACTATAAATTGAATTCCCCCCAAGCAAATAATAAATTAGATTCCCCCATATAATATCATAAATTACATTTTCCCAAATAACATCATGAATTAGATTCTCCCAAACAAATTATAAATTAACTCTCCCAATCAAATCATAACTTAAATTCTCCCATATAATATTATAAATTACATTCTCCCAAATAACATCATAAACTAAATTCTCCCAAACAAATTATAAATTAACTCTCCCAATCAAATCATAACTTAAATTCTCCCATCTAATATTATAAATTACATTCTCCCAAATAACATCATAAACTAAATTCTCCCAAACAAACCATAATTTAATTCTCCCAATCAATCATAAATTAAATTCTCCCATATAATATCATAAATTAAATTCTCCCAAATAGCATCATAAACTAGATTATTCCTTATAAATCCATAAAATTTAGGTCAACTCACTTCCCTTAGTCAACTTCTTTCCCCATCCTCCTTTTTCATCCTTCCTCTCACACAAACCACATCGACTTCCTCACATACACAACACATATCATCATACATAAATAATACAAATGCCATACAAAACATACTTCAATTCCAAGTCATACCACATATAAAATATTTAATTATAATAAACACTACATGCGAAACACATAATATACATAAGCACATAAAAGACCTTAGCACTCCTTACCTAAAACGACACCGGTCTTGGAGCACGCTCCTATGCCTCCTTAGGGTTTTAACTGGTTTTACCTATTATGAGAGGAAAGCTAAAATTAGACTCTCTCCTATCAAAATAATATTGAACACTAATTTAATATAAGAATATATTTTTTTTATAAAATAATAATAATAATAATAATTATACTTATAACATTTTAATATTAATAATAATAATTATAGAAATAATAAGAAGAATAATAATAAAATCGAATTAAAATATATTAGGCTTCATCCCTCAACATAAATAATAATAAAATATTAATACTAATAATAATAATAATAATGCATATTAAAATATAAATATTAAGAATAATAATAATAGTATTTATATGTAAATAATTGAAATAAAATAATTTAAGGGTTATAAAAATAGGGAAAATAGCTGAGAGGGTCTAGGGTTCAACCAAATGTTGGTGGGGATAGGCGGCACCGGCGGCGGAGCACAGCGGTGGCGGCAGTGGCCGGAAAAAGGAAAGAAAGAGGGGAAAGTTGCATGCTGGGAATAAGATAGGAAGAATTAAAATGGGAGCTGGGGTGTTTTGAGTTCCCCAGAAGGAGAGGGACAGAATAAGGGTGGTGGCGGCGCACGGCTGCGATGGTGGTGGCCGAATGGAGGAGAAGGAGAAAGAGAGAGGATGAGAGGGAGAAAGAGGAAAATAAAGGTATGGGGAGATAGAGGAAGGTCTGCAGCATAGTTTGGGAGGTGAAAGAAGCGGCCTTAGCGGTAGAGGAGGTGGCTAATGGCGGCGCTAAGGTGGCGGAGGCAGAAAACAGAGTTGATCGGGAAGAGAACTTCGCACAGCTGGGGCGGCTTGTGAAGAAAGAATCGACGGGTGAGGTAGATTTGGTTAGCTAGAGGGCGGTGCAAGGATGACACGGATGGCCAGAAAGGGCGGCGAAGTTGGCCGGAGGCAGAGGGAGATGCGTCTGAAGTAGAGGTGGTGGCAGGGTCGGGATTCTGGGTTAGGAAGTCAAAAACTCGAAACAGGGTGGATGATGGGGGTATTTATAGAGTTAGAGGAGAGGTTTGGGTTATGTGGATCGGTTGGAGATCAGGGTAATTAGGGTTAGGGTTATCGGCGGCTAGGTTGGCCGGTGGAAGTAAAACGGGGCGGGGGAATGCGCAGGAGAGAGAGAGGATCGCGCGAGAAAGGGGAGATTTGGTTGCGTTGATGAGGCTGCCAAAACAAGTGGAAGAGAAAAGAAGGAAAAGGTCGGTCAAAGGGGGCCAGATCGGCGCCGAAAATCTCGGCTGGGCGGCGGCGGAGGTTGCAGGTCGGTGGCGTCGGGGAATGGCAGGTGCGATCGGGCTGGGGGAGAAGAAAGGTAAGGCTGGACCGAGCGGTCCAAGGAAGAAAGAAAAGAAAGAAAAAGAAGGAGACCGAGCGGTCCGGGCGCTGTGATTAAAATGGGGCAGTTAAACGCAGCGTCCAGGTGGGATTAGAAAGAAAACGCGGCGCGACGTGGGAGAAGGAAGGGGACGCCGTGCGGGCTGGACTAGGCCGCGCCGAAGGAAGGAGGGAGGGGAGGAAACTGGGCTGCGGCTGGCCCAGACGAAAAAATGGATAGGAAAAAGAAAAAGAAGAAAAGAAAGAAAAAGAAAGGGAAAAGGAAGAAAGAAAAGGAAAAAGAGAAAAATAATTAGGCTGGATATTTAAATTAATTAAAATATTTGGGATATTAAAAAAATAATAATAATATTTAAATAAAATAATATTTAAATCCCTTTTTAGGCTAAATTAGGATTTTCAAAAGATTTTTCATAAATTCCTTTTTAATTAGCAAAACACTCTAATTTTCTCCAATTAAATTATTTATAAAATTAATATTAATTTGAAAATATTTTCTACTTCTTATTTTAAATAAATTAATTAATTTAATTTAATTTCAAAATAAAATGCTTAATTAGCTAAAATACCCAAATTCTCTTCTAATAAAAATACTTATAAATTTCTTCTTGATTTGCCCTAATTAATTCAATTTAAAAATAATTTATTTAAATAATTTTTATAATAAATATCCTTTAAATTTAGTTTATAAAATTAGAAATTTTCGGGGCATTTCACCATGCCACACCCATAACACATCACCTTGTCTCCTCTACATTTAACCCCTAGGTGATCTAACCCACACCTCTTATAGGGGTTGTGCATTTCCTCAACATAACCCTAGAAACTTTTCCTAGTTGAGGTGCTGACCCCTAGCTCATACCAAACCTCAATGGTAAGTTACCACTAGAGAAAGTATTCTTTTGGTTAATGGAATGCTGGTGAGTGGTGACCCTCAAAATTTCTCTTGTTCCCTAACTAAGCACTCTGAGCTTGGATGACTCAAGACATCTCTTAAGCTTTCTTGTACATTCCAACCATGTCTGGTGGAGTGACTCCCCCCAACAGCTCTTGGTATCAGATCCCCAATTCAATCTTAAAGCTATAAACTTACATCACCTTATTTGCTTCTACCTCTGGGGTAAACTAAACTAGGTCCATGAAGCAAGTACAGTACTCCTTAATGGACATGCCCCCTTACCGAAGCACCGTGAACTCATGGTACTTCTTCATCAACAAGTGAGTTGGGTAGATTCGGGCTCGCAAAGCTTCCAAGAATGACCCTTAGCTCGTAGGTTTTCTACCCCTACACTAAATACTCTATCACAATACGGCTTCCTTTCCTCTTAGAAAGTAGATGGCCACATTTACTCTTTTATTTCCTGGGCAACCACAAGCTATAAAAGCCTTCTCCATGTCCTGGACCTACTATTCCATGATAGTAGGGTCCGCCTAACATTCAAAGATGGGGGTGATGACGCCCTGCCGTCCTAAGCCAGTCCTCTAGGGCTGGTGCAATTATAGGCATCGATGGAGGTTGAGGTGCTTGGATCTAGCCTTCCACGTATGCTCCAACTGTCTCCATAAAGGCTTTGATATGTTTGAAGTGGCTTTTAGTGGCCATCATGCCCTAAAGACTAAAAGCATGCAACACCCCTAAAATTCACTACTGAAAATTTTTGTTTTATTAAAAGAAAATTTAGCGAAAGCGGTTAATAAACCTTGAACTTTGGGGATATTATCGCTACACTTAGTATCAGACCGGTTTACTCCTACCGTTCCAGTACCAAGTGCTAAAGCTAAAAGAGAGAATTACAACTTACAAGAAACTCAAACCAATGATTAAATCAGAGTAGCGCATTAAAACATTTTATGAGAGTATAATACACCACTGGTTGTTACAAATCAACAAATACGTTGAAACCATAAATTTTAAAGGTGAAAGAGTACAACCCTAGGGTTTATCGGATAGTACCTTATGCTCTTTCCCGAGAACCCACTTGAATAGCACCTAAAGCGACCTACAAGGGACACTGCCCATTGAATAGGAAGGGGCCCCACGAGTGGGACCCTTCAGTACTACGGTACTGAATAACCCTTTAAATCACACTTAACAGCAGGCCCACAATGCAACACATATTACTACATACATACTTAATGAAAGGTAAATACAACCACATGCTTAATAAAGCAACTTAATATTAATAGGTCATAGAGAACAATCGATATGTCTGGGCCTTAAGCCCTTAATCCATCATTATCAATCATATCATATTATAATTATTCGTGTGAGTGCAGGAACCCCACTATCATAGCCAGTGGAACGGTCATGTAGGGCAAAATGCTCTTGGTCACTATTATTCACTGGTGGAGCAGTCATGTAGGGCAAAATGCTCCTGGCCACTATTATTTGCCGGTGGACTAGTTTGGCCCCGACTCACAACATATTCCACTATAAGTGATTAGTATTTTCCATAATTTATTCACAACCAAATCAAATTTGTTGAGCTTGGGATACCCACTATTCTGGCTAGTGGATCAGAATACAAATATACATCATCCAGGGTAAAACATCCAGGGCCACTATTATATCCGGTGGATCGGTACTCATAAATAAAATCTAGGGCAAATCATCCTGGCCACTATTATATCTGGTGGATTGATACTCGTAATATCAATCAACTGAGTCTGGCTCATTAATCTTTCACTTTAACGATTAGTGTTTTCCCCTTTTTAATCAACATATTAATTCCATTTATTTGCCTCGATAGGGAGATCAAGATTCCGGGACACAAAGGTACAACAGTCACATTGGTGCATAAAAGCTACTCAGTACCCTTCAACTATCAACCTAGGGACGCAAAGGTACCCTAGTCGTACTGGTGCATAAAGCTGACTTAGTATCCTACCGATAAGGACACCTAATCCTTAAGAATGTATATCCCCTAACTAGGTCCGTAGAGCTAGATAGAGTAGATATAGGGCCTGGCTGGGTCACAAAGGCACACCAGCAAATACCAGAATAATCATGGGCTAAACCACGTTTTTAGGGTAGCGACACCTAAAGAGGCATCATTCCCAATCTCGAGATCTTTCACTTTAAGTATTAGTATCTTAATTAGGGTGATCACAAAAGCACAATAATCAGATAATTATTCACTTTTAATCGGTCGGATATCATCAGATATTTCTTATTCAAATGGTTGTCCAAGGTAACACAGAAGAATCATTAAGGCCATCCTAATCTCATCTAATTTCGAATTAGAATTCGTTCTCGTGGTACTTACTAATTATCAAATACTCTTACCTCACTAATCAGCATTATTTAAGTTATATTACAAAATTCCACAATCATAACAACATGTTAGATACAAATTACTCATTTACCCCTTACTTACATAATTGCTAAGTCATCCCTTTCTTACTTGACAAATTACCATATTACCCTCATTGTTACATAACTACCAAGTTACCCCTTACTTAATTTAGGTTACCAAGTGATCTCCATACTTATAAGTTCACTAATCCCCCTTCATAATTATTACACTTAATATATTTTCCATTTGGTTGGTTAGATTACCACTTTACCCTTTTTCCTTTATTATAATTAATAAATTATCCTTGAGTTGGTCAAATTACCAAATTACCCTTCTTAATTGTCATAATTACCAAACTACCCTACTCCATTATCAAAATTACCAAAATACCCTCTAGTCAGTTAAATTACCAAATTACCCCTCACATTTATCATATTTACCATTTTACCCTTCTCCATTATTACATTATCAAATTACCCTTTAGTTATTTAAATTATTATTTTACCCTTCTCAATTATTATAATTACCAAGTTACTCCTTTCTAATTTTCACTTTTACCCCTTTTATTTATAAAATTATCATCTTACCCCTTTACTTTCAAATTTACCATTTTACCCCTTAACTTCCAAAAATTACCATAACACCCTTTTACTTATAAAGGTTACCATTTTATCCTTAATTACGAAATTACTATTTTACCTCTTTTAATTTTCAAATTACCATTTTGCCCTTTAATCACAAAATTACTATTTTTTCCTTTAATTACAAAATTATAATTTTACCCTTTTATTATAAAATTTCCATTTTGCCCTCTTCTTACATAATTACCAATTTACCATTTAATCACAAAATTACTATTTTACCCTTTATTCACAAATTACCATTCCCCCCCTCTAATTACGAAATTACCATTTTAACCCCTTTTTCCAAAATGACCAATTTATCCCTTACTTCCAAAATTACCATTTTATCCTTTTATTAACAAATTTACTATTTTACCCTTGCCTCCAAAATTACCATAATATCCTTTTTAATTAAGAATTACCCTTTTACCCTCAGTACACCACTTATATTAAATTATTATTATTACTACATAAAATATTAATATTAACTCCTCATCAACCACTCTTATAATTAATATAATATTATTAGCACCCATATATATATATTAGGCCATATTCTTGTACAAGATACCTTACTAAAATCCCCTAAGGCTTCCAAAATATTAATCATGCATTATGAATCACAATAGCATAATATAACATGGTTAATAATCAACATTTTCATTAACAACCAAACCCTTATCCTAAATAATATTTCCATACCTAGCAATAATCTATCATGCTTCCTTTTCGTCAATCAACACAAGAACCACATATATCATATTAAACAACATAAACCAAGCATAATAATATATTAAAAATCCTAATATGCTAACATACATTAATCCATGCTTTAAGTGGGATTTAACGATTACCTCAATTTCCGCAAAAATGAACCTTACCGGTATTTCAGTTAAAGGTTCAAGCTTTGATTATCAAAACCAATACCTAAAAATAATATCAAGATTTATTACATTAGAAATAATAAACTCAAAGTATAAAACTTTATAATGCTTAATTAATCAAATACTTAAATTAAAATATTATTATACCTTAAAATTATTAAACAACTAGATCAAGAAATGCAGAAACTCATGCTGCTAATGCAGGATGAGCTGTATGCAAAGAAATGCGAAGGAGGGGGCTCAAAGGTGGTGAAAAGAGGGAAAATGGGTAATTTTGGGTTAGGGTTTTTAGGCTAGGAGAAGAGGCATGTGGGGAAGGATTTAAGGCAAGGGAATGGTGCAGAGGTGGAGAGGGGGTGTAAGTGGTGGTTGGGGAAGGGTTGGTGGCCGCAAAAGGTGGTGGAGGTGGCGGTAGCGAAGCTATAAAGGTGGCGGTCGAGGAGGGAGGTCGAGATGGGGGCTGATGAGGAAGGAAAATGGGGCGGGAAAACGAGGGCCTGTAGGTGGTGGTTTTGTCCAAATGAGGATTAGGGGTGGTAGAGGGGGTTGTAGGGATTATTGTGGTGGCTTAGGTGGTGGCATAGGTAGTTGGACGGTGGCAGATCAGGGCTGCACAGGGTAGTTGCCGAGAAGGGGGTAAAGAAGTGAAAAAGAAGAGAGGAGGAAGAAGGGGGCTGCGTGGTGGCTCGATGGGGGCTGTGATCGGTCGGGGGTGAGGTAGAGGGTGGCAGGAGGTGGTTGAGGTGGCGGAAGTGGCGGAGATGGGCAGCAAAACAAAAACAGGGGAGAGAGGGGAGGAGAAGAAAGGGATAAAAGGAGGTTGGGGAGCATGTGAGGCTCAAGAAAAATGGCCGAATGCGATAGGAAGGGAAGAAGAAAAAGAAGGAGAGAGAGGAGGAGATAGGTAGGCTCGAGGGTGGTGGTAGGTGGTATGGAGATAGGAGTTGCAGGGAGAGGGAGAAGGAAGGTGTGGCAATGTCAGGGAGAGGGAGAGGGAGAGATGGTGGGATCAGTATGGCAGAAAAACGACGAGAAGGAGAGGGAGGGAGACAGGGGAGGTCAACGTGGGAGAGGGAGTTATAGGCAGGGATGGCAAGGGTCGGGATTCTCGCTGGTAATAGAGGAAGAAGAAGGAAAGGAAGAAGAAAGAAGAGTCGGGGGAGGGGGCTGGGTGCGTGTGATGGGCGGCCGAAGGAAAATCATGCGGGCCGACTCAGTCGAGGAGAAGGGGAAAGAAAGAAAAAAAAGGAGATAAGTCGGGCTTCACACAGGAGAAGGAGGAAAGGGGAAGAGAGACGGGCTAGCAACCCAATGCGCAGGAGGGCAAGGGGCAGGCCAACTAGCTAGCGGCCCAAGGAATGAAAAGGAAAAAGAAGAAAAAGGAAAAAGAAAAGGAAAATGGTATTAAATAAAATAATTTAATTTATAAAAAAATAAATATAATATTTTTGGGTAATAAATTTATTTAATAATTTAATTTAATATAATTAAAATATAAGGGTTTAAAAAGGATGATTTTAGTAAAATAATGGTTTGAAAACTTATTTAAAAAATAAGAGTGTGATAAAATAACAAAATATTCATTTTAATTTATTAAATATTTATACCCAATTTTATTTACTCAAAAATCCATAAAATAATTAAAGTAAATAGATTTAAAGGCTAATATATTTCAAATAAAATTTATTTATTAAAATATAAGCTTTTAATATTTCGGGGGATTACAAAGCAATTAGGCTAAAATTCAGTCCATTGAATACTAAAACTCACACAAGAAACACAAGCTAACTATAGCACATTCCCAACCAAACTCTCACTCATGACCATCGGATTTGAAATAATTGAGGTTATCAAAAAATCAAGAAAAGCATTTAAGTTCAAGGCCGACACCTTCCTATGGTATCAACTCAAAATTATTTGAAATGTCAAAATGCATTGGTAAAAAATTTTATGGTATTAATTTAAAAATATGTAAAAGTAGGAAATCTTTTGAAAATCATTTTGGTACCAACTTGTGGTATCATCTTCGTTATCATTGCAAGTGGTATGCTTTTAAGAAAAAGCTCTGATACCAACCTTTTGTATCAACTTAGTAATCCTTATAAGTAGGAGCTTTTCAATAAAAGATCTAATATCAACCTATAACACCTCCATTTTCCACTACCAAATTTTTTTGTCAAAATATATTGTAGAAGTAGAAAACACCGAGAAAAATGGGGTGTTACCATTATACCTAACACAGGTTATACGTCAGATGCTTATCCTATATTAGATACAAAGCTAAACTAACACAATACTAAAACAAAATAGTGCACAAATATTGATTTAATTGAAATGATTTTGAAATGTTTATAACAAGCCACCCCCACAGGTTTTGATCAAATCATTTTAGAATACACATTAAAGTGCGGAATCACAAAACAAGGGTTGGGGCATGAGGCCCAAAATAAATACCATGGTCCTACATTGACCCCATAAAAACCTTCCGAATGTCTTCTCTCACAAGCCACGACCTAACTAAAGTAGGCCCTTTACTAGCCATCCCCAAAAACCTACACAAGGTTTTCTATTCATGGGAATAAGCAAGTGATCGAGCAAATGGACATATCAGTATGCTACGTACCATGTAAGCCAAGTTGCTCCCTCAATGTATACAAGTGTACCAAATTATCATACATAAATATAGACTACAATATGCATCATGACAAGGCTATATATAAAGATAGAAGTACATGAAGTCATATTGTCATGCATAATTCCAACAAGTAGAATACTTCATGCATAGACTCATAGCCTTCTCACTTAAGCATGTACATACTTAATGGAAAGGAGAACCAAGAAACCTTTAGGGTTGGTTCCAATTAAAAAAATTCTTTAGGCTGTCCCATTAGTTCATCCATATAAGAGATAGGTGAGTCAACCCGTCAATATTCCATTTTATAACCAAGTAGTCAGGTTACCCGTTAGCCAAGTGTAATCACCAAATTTACTCATTTTCAATCAATCATACCATTAATTCTATTTTTATCAAGTATTAGCCATTCTCTTAATCATCCTTCATATTCAACCAATTGCTTATTAACAACCATATTTTATTATCATTAAGCGTTGGACTGTGCACCGCCCTAAGGTCTCACATACCATGGAAGCCTATCTAAAAGGGTCATAAAGTCCATACTGAAGTTAATCACCACAATGGACATAAGTTCAAGCCGAAGCCAACCAATATGGATATAAATCCAGGCCAAAGCTAATCACCACAATATATATAAGTCTAGGCCAAAGCCAATCACCACAATGGACATAAGTCTAGGCCAAAGCCAACCAATATGGACATAAGTCAAGGCCAAAGCCATCCACCTAGGTAACCAAAACCTTCAGCATCGATACCCCTTAGCACATCATTAGTTTCTAGAGTAGGTAAGGCACCAAGACCTCTCAAGATCCCACCCGAAGGCAGACTAACCCTCAGTAGCTAATTAAAGAGCAGGTAACCCATACCCATACTCAACTCAAATTTCTTTCGCTTTAAGTGATTAGTATTTTATTTATAAGGATGGGTGATCATACAAGGACCATATAAGCAAACAAGATAAATCCCCACATTAAACCATATTTACCATTTTATTTCCATTTTTCCCAACCATGTGGGCTTACCATCTATCCTTAGCCAATGAAATTCATATCCATGATAAGGTTTGATTCATACCTTTAATTATTCCCATTACTCTTATCTCCATATTATCACTTATATTAAGTGAAGTACACCTTTAGCCTTTACATTACTCATAATGTATGCCATAGTTATAACCCATTTTAATATCCTAAATAGACCAATAATCTATGTTATAATCTGCATTTTATCCCATTAATAATAATGACATAGTCCCAAACACAACCCCCAAGCATAAACAAACCAAAAGAAAATAAATCATTCAAACCAGCTGAACCAGTATATAAATCTAGCCCAATAAGTCAATTGGTTGCACCGACCAGTCGATTAGTCAGTCGGTTCAACTCAACTAGATCATGCTTTCTTTAAATTGGTCAATCGATTTGGGAAAACCAGTCAATTATCCATAGACCAATTGACTAGTTTTGCTATGGGTTTAAGTAGAGAATAGAACTAGGGTCTCTACAGGCACACCAGTCGATGGGTTGGGTAAACCAGTCAACCGTTTTAGAACTAGTTGATTAGTTTGACCTAACCAGTTGATTAGTTTATTCAAACACAGAATTAATTCACAATTTTCATGGATATTCTTGCATAAAAATCATTCCTACTCGTATTAGAACATGCATCAACATTAGTCAACATCTTTCTAACCAGATTATCATCCATTTCTTACCATAATATCATAATAGCCTATTTTACCCATTTTCATATTCCTTTCTCACTTTATGTCATTTAAATATGGAAATCATATATACAACTGCATTTCTTCATAACAACATGTATCAACTAACAAAAGGTATCATCTTTTATATAGGAACACATACTAACATTTTAAGAGTAATAATTACTTATTTGATGCGGGATAAATCCCCTTAAAAATAGAATTTCTATATTTGTGAAAACTTTAACTCTTAAAACCTTAAAAGATAAAGATTCTAACTCATATATTATATCAAAACTTCATCAAACTTTGAAAAAGAAAATAGAAAGGGAAAGGGAATACCATTGAGATAAAACTAAGAAAACTCAACTAGATCACTCAAAAATTTCCCAAAATCTAACTTCATCTTGCTTAACAATTGACACAAGAAAGAGCTAGAGATAGGATCAGATTAGTGTGCAAAATAATTTGGCAAGTGCTCAAAGTGTGGAAGAAGAGAGGGAAAATAATACCTAAGGAACTTCGATGTTAAAAGAAAGTGAATTGCAAGGATTATTAGGGATATTTATATCTAACCCATCGAAGGAAAGCACTAAGTGTTCAGAAGGTAACTCAAAACCCTACTTGTGATCATTTGAATTCGATTAGAATAAACAAATTTTCTTGAGATTTGCTAACCTAGTCTCCCAAGCTCAATTTGTGACTTTGTGGAACTTAGGTCAAATAGGATAGAATTCTCATAATGGATGTCATTGTGGAAGGAATCTTCTAGCTACTCAGAAGCATGCCTGAGGTTGAAGTAATCGATCTTAGAACCAGGTGAAGGAGAGAGGAGGAAGAAGACAATGGTTGAGGTCAATTCTCTCCCTCATGTGTCTTAATCAACCTCGAGAACAAATTGAGGAAATATTTTGGGTTAAACGTATTATGAAAATCGTTAGGAATCTCTTAGGAACAATCAATATGAGTTGGTAAGGTTCTGGTTTAGTGTAAGAGATTTTTTCATAAAAATCCAACTCAAAAAATATGACCGACTTGATAAACCAGTAAATCACTTTGGGTCTACCAGTAGACTGTTCGTTCACCATTTGAACGGTTTAGTTGTGGAACCCAATTTGGCTAAAATGATAAACTAGTCGATCAGTTTAGGGAATCAATCAATGGGTTTGTCTATAAAAATCAATAAATTTCATTTTCCTACATGATTCCAAATCAAATTATATTCCAAATCTAATCATAACATTTAATTAAAATCAAATGCCCAAAATTTGGCAAAAATTCTCATCCATCCGCTACATAAAAGTGTGGGGTATTACACTTAAGGCCTATGAACACCAATCAAGTCCAATAAACACTTGAACTTACCAAGGGTCAGTGGCTTCATTAGCATATCAACCAAATTATTCAAAGTACCCACTTTCTCCAAGACAACTTTACCTACAACAATAGTAATCTAGATAAAGTGATAACTGATATCAATGTGATTCATATGACGATGGAAAGAATTCTAAATCGTTACTAAATAGATATCACTCTAACTATCACCACCAACTATTGGAGCACCATAACCAAACCCCAACTCTAGTACTAAACCACTAAGTCACATGGCTTCTCGAAAAGCCTTTGTCATAGCCATATACTCTATCTTAGTAGTAGACAAGGTCGTCACCTCCTACAAGAAAGACCTCTAACTAATAGCTGAACCACTAAAAAAGGAAACATATCCATGAGTGAATGATCCTTTCATCAAGGTCTCCACTATGATCAGAGTCTACGAACCCAACCAGCGAATCAGCTAATCTTCTATACTTAATACAAGCTGATATCATTCCCTTCAAGTACCTAAGGATCCACTTCACTACTAACTAGTGGGCCTTACATGGATTCAACATATAACAACTCACCACACTAACAACTTGAGCAATATTAGGTGGGGTACACAGCATGGTGTATATGACACAACTAACAACATTTGAATATGGAACAATCACTATAAACTCCTCTCCCTCTTTGGATTTTGGACAATATAAAATAGACAATTTGAAGTGAGTAGCTAATAGAGTGCTCACCATCTTAGCAACCATCATATGAAACCTCTCTAGCATCTTGTTCACAAAGGACTCTTTTAACATGTACAAAAGCTTCTACTTACAGTTTCTAATGATCTCCATGCTAAGGATCTTCTTTGCAGCTCTAAGATCCTTCATCTTAAACTCACTCTTCAGCATTACCTTCACCTTATCAACATTAGACAAATCTCTTTCTTCCATAAACATGTCATTAGTATATAGCAAAAGTTAACAAAAGAGCCACCCTCTAACTCTTCAAGTACACACATCTATCATACTCACTCTTGGAGAAATCATGCTCATGCATAAACTAATCAAATCATTTATACCAATGTCTAGGAGACTACTTCAGACCATATAGTAGCATCTTCAATAAGCACACATAATCATACATCTCCTCAAACACAAATCCATCATGTTGTCACATGTCAATCTCCTCCTCAAGCTCACTATACAAAAATACAGTTTTAACATCAAACTATTCCAACTCAAAATCATGCATAGCCATAAGCACAAGCAAGGTACAAATAGAAGTATATCTAACTATAGAAGAAAAAAGCTCATTATAGTTCATTCCTGTAATTTGACTGAATCTATATACAACAAAAGAGCCTTGTACTTTGGTTTCTCAACCCCTAGAGATCTCTATCTGAAATTATACACCCACTTGCAATCAACAATCTTTTTCTTCCCAGGTGCCTTCATAAGTTTCCATGTATGATTATTTAATAAGGACCCCATCTCCTAATCCATAGCATCACAACACTTAACATAATCAGTACTCTCAATAGCCTTTGAGAATGATGTCAGCTCATACACATCAACAATAGTCTCTAATAGTCAACCAGTTATTCATAACTGTACCTGAAAGGAGGCTTGATAATCCTATGTGCTCTACTTAGAGCAACATCCCTTTGTTCCACCTATTGCCAAGATCCACCCACTTTAGAAATAGTGAGTCTATCAGAAGGGCATCTGCCATCCAACTCAACGTCAACCTCCACCTAGCCCGATGCACTATCTTGGTCCATCTCCTTAGAGACACCATCACAAGACTCAGTCTTCTACAAAAACATGAACTTATTAAAGGTAGCATCTCTACCAGTCAAGAACTTAGATGTAGGAGGGTCCATAACTTGTACCCCTTTTACTCCGAATGTAAAGCATAAATAAGGAAACTAAAGATATGCTAATTAGAGTAATCAGATGCCTTAACATACCACAAATTCTTAGGTTTATTCAACTCAATGGATAGATTTGGTAACTGATTCACCAGGTATGTTGCCATGTGAACCACTTTAGCCCAAAATTTCTACGTAGCCATCCTTATTATAATATACCATGAGCCTTCTCTAATATGATTCTATTCACATGCTCACAAAACCCCATTTTGTCGTGGTATTTCAACACAAGTGAAATATCTGACTATCCCATGGTCTTGATAGAAATCATTGAAACTCATCTCAACACACTCAAGACCATTATCTATCCTCAAACAATTAACTTACTTATTAGTATGCTTTTATAGTAAGGTCTTCTAGTGTTTGAACACGCCAAACACATCATTCTTACGATTTAAGAAATAAAGCCATACCTTTCTAGAGAATTCATCA
The DNA here is from genome assembly GCA_039764185.1 of Tamarix austromongolica. Classification (NCBI taxonomy): domain Eukaryota; kingdom Viridiplantae; phylum Streptophyta; class Magnoliopsida; order Caryophyllales; family Tamaricaceae; genus Tamarix; species Tamarix austromongolica. Next base: position 5,460,265 of record CM077808.1, on the reverse strand, counting down.
ATAGATGTGAGCAAGAACTATGAGCCTCCTTTGGAAACTACTCTCGTTAGACCCCACATATGTAACACCCTGAGTCGACATGACCACGCAGGGACTACCTTGGAGTGCTTTCGGATTGATTGGCTAGCCCCACAGATCAACATGAGTCCTTTCAGCGTGCTTTGTCCTCACTCATGTGCTTCCTGAGAAATTTTCAGAAAATTTTTGAAACTTCCCAGGAGGTCACCCATCCTAAAATTGCTCCATAGCCAACATGCTTAACTGTGGAGTTCTTAGGATGGAATCACCAAAAGGATGGTATACCATGTTGATATAAGTAGTCAAATCAATCCTTATAACACTCCACTCAATTTGGGGTATTACAACAAATTTGAATGGATATATTCAAGAGGTCCTCTTGTACTATGCTTTATTGTTGAAAAGCTAGCCGTCTTTTACTTGCTAAATACATAATGCTCATAGATGTCCATAGTACCTGTACTTTTTTTATCCAGCAACCCCCTCTTAGAGAGCTCAATTAGACCATTGACACTCATGTGTCCTAGTCCCATGTGCCAAAGTCTCATAACATTGTAGTTTGAAAACCTTGGCCGTGTCATAGTATTTGTCCTCACAATATTAGAACCTACCAACTCATATAGTGTCCTAACCTGCTTCCTCTTTATCACCCCCAAAGATCCTTTTGTAAATATCAAGGTAACATCCTCAATAACACACTAGTATCCATTTTAATCCAATGTACTCAAAGAGATGAGGTTCTTGGTCATATCTAGGACATGTCTCATGTTAGAAAGTGTCCTGACCACACCGTTATGCATCATCACCGTCACCATCCCAATCCTAGCAACTTTGCAAGCAACATCATTGCCTATCAAGATAACTCCATCCTAAGTTGCCTCAAATGTCTAAAACCAACTTTGGTTGGAATATATATGATAAGAACACCTAAAAGCCAAGATCCATCAATCACTAATCTTATTTTGTCTATTAGTGGTTGTCAACACATCTCCATCACTATCTTCATGGATAACTACAATATCATCCTTTACCGAATGATTCACTAGACATGGAGCCGAGCTTCCTAATAGGACAAAAATTCCTAACGTGCCCCTTTTAGTGACACCCATATCATGTTACATTCTTCTACCAACATTTTAACTTAGATCTAGACTTCTTATTATCACCAGACCCGACTTATGTGTCCTTCCTCTAGCTACCAATCCTTCACTATATGAATCTTCATAAGTACCACTACCAGTCAACTGAATATCAATCAAATCCTGTTATAGTAAGGTGAATTTCATATCCTTAAGGATTAACTTGTCCTTCCCATATAAAATAGTTTCACAAAAATGCTTAAAGCTTGCAGGTAAAGAACATAAAACCATAATAGCTAAATCTTCATAATCAAATTTAACATTTATATTATGCAATTCCATAACTATAGAGTAAAATTCATCCAATTAACTTTTAATATATTGACCCTAACCTAATATTAGGTCATGAAGTCGACTCTTCAATAATAGTCTATTTGCTACTAATTTTGTCATATATAATAACCAAAGGATAGTTGTTGTTGATTCCTTTTCCACTTCCCACAATACCTCATTCAACATGCATAGTTGTATGGTAGGGAGGGCCTTTAAATTTACTTCTTCAAATCTTTCATCCATCATAAACTTTTGCTTGTTTGAGTGACCAAATAACAATTTCTTCAATATGTTCTGAATTAGAATCATCTGCATCTTCAATTTCCATAATCCAAAATTAATGCATCTATTAAACTTTTCAATATTGAATCTTATACCCATCTCAACTACTAGATATCTTCAATAACATAGCTCTAATATAAAATTGTTGTGGAATTAGTGTGGATTGAAAGGATACAAATAAAAACTGGAATTAACAAGATTATGAACAATTGGCGATTCAATGTTAAAATAGAACAATTGAGGGAAAAGTAGTGATCTTTATTTGTGCTCTTGTGTAATTATAAGATGATTATGCTAATCAATCAATCAATTACACAGATTTATAGTTCTCTAATCAATGGATAATTTTATGGAGAATAAGAAGAAGTTGCGTCGCATGACCTTAAGGCTAAGGTTTTATCATATCTCCTTTTTTAGAAGATAAAACTCTACGGCGCAAAACTACATGTTTTGGAAATAAAAGAAAAACACAGTTCTTGTTTAGGAAACATGGGACCCCCATGTTAATTTCCTTACTCTAAACTTTTTGATAAAAAATACATTAGAATATTCAATGAGAAACATGCTCCTTGTTAATAAACACAATATTTCTCACATAACTCACCATTCTACATAAACCTTCTCCAAAACCTGTGTGAACTAATATAATGTTATATTGTGCTTCAAATACCCAATCAAAGCTCATAAAGAATTAGAGTTCACCATTTAATTATGGTTAAAAGTTACAATCATGGGAATTAAAAGGATGGATTGGAATGGGAAATGAGTATAGATATGATTAATGCTAAATGACCTAGTATTAGATTCCAAATCATGCTAAGGTTTTTATAAAGCACCATTAAAAATGAGTCAACAAATATATTATATATGAGATCAGAGAAATTGACACGGGTACCCTATGTTATGTTTCGTCATCCTAGGTAAATAGGGGGTAAAATATATATAACACCTATAAGTACAACTATATTAGGCATAATCAAGGGAATAAAAAAGGTGATAGGGATACCAAAAGGTTAGTATCTCTATCAAGATCAACACAAAATAGGTAGGAAGACTAAGTACAAAATTCTAGAGGTACAAAGGAGTCTCAATTTGTATAGCACTATACACAACTTTTTTTATTTGTACAAGTAAACCTCCAGTATCTAAATATTTAAAGTTAAAAAAAGTTATATTGTAGGCTCTCCAAACAAAATAGATAGTGGCTGTAAGTACAACCCCTAAGAATTTGGATACAAGACAATTCCCTTGCCTTCTATGCCTATGATTTCTCACTATATTAGAAAGTGTAGTAAATCCTGACCAAGACCTAATGTTTTGCCAAAACTATGAGGTATCATGAGAGGGGGTAAACTAATTCATCAAATGATTCCTAAGGTATTAGCCATGTATAAATTTCAACCATAGTGTTATCTTTTCCTCTTGGAGAAACTAAATGAACTTACAAAGAAGTGCGTTATTCCACACACCCAGATCTTTCAAACCTAAACCACCCTCTTTTTTTAGGAGACAAACACTTTCCTAAGTCGTTGATGGTTATTTACCTTTTCAAAGAAACCTCCTACATAGGCTAATAACATAGTTAATCATAGCCACCAGAATAAGAAAGATGCTCAATCAAAAGGAAATAATACCTTATATAAACATGTTTAATAATATAAATATCCCCATAAACAAAATGGATTTATCTTTCCAGCTCTTTAACTATTCACAAAATTCATTTACTAGGCAATCATAATCCTCCACTCCTATATTACATGGGTTCATGGGAACCCTTAAATATCGAAAAGGGAAACACCCATATGACATACTAACTGCCTGTTGAAGACTTCCATATTGTGACTTAGGAAGTGATTTTTTTTATTTAGAGGGATTCACCTCCAACCTAGAGACCCCAAAAAATTATTGAAGTGTCCTTGTTAATGCTTTGATGGAGTAAAGTCCCTAAGAAAAAAGAGAATAAGGTCATAAAACAAGGTCGAATGGGCTAATCTTAAATTCTTACACTAAGAATGGAAGGAAAAATGCTTACTTTTTATAGAATACTGCATAAGCCTTATAAAGTCCTCTATACATAGAACAAACAAGGTTGGGGACATTAGATCTCCTTGCCTTATGCCTTTCTTACTTTTGAAGAATCCAAATATACAACCATTTAATTTCAAAGAGATAGTGCTTGTGGTAACTCATTCCATTACCAAGTCAATAAATATTGTTGGGAAACTTAGAGCAAGTAAAACTGATTTAAGATTGGCCATGTTAAAGTGTTGTAATCCTTTTTGATATCAACATGAATCACTACTTTAGGATATATTTTTTTTCCTTAGCATAATCTCAAAATAATTACTATAAAAGAAGAATGTTTTCATTCATCAAATGCCCCTAAATAAAGGCTTCTTGTTAAACACTAAGAATATAGGATAAGACCATAGAAAATTCGTTAGGAAAGATCTTAAAAATGACATTATATATAGTTGTAGAATAGTCAATAGGACTAAAATCATTCACCTATGAAGCATGTGAGGATTAAGAAATGAGAAATAATGCAACATGATTGATTCATTCAAAAGTATCCCACTCTAGAAAAATTCCTTAACTATTGAACAAAAATACTCCCCACCACTGACTTGGCTACTATGAAAAAGAGGATCGAGTAAGCATCCAATCCTAGGGATTTATTATCCCTATAGAGAAAAGGGACTTTTTGATCTTTTCATCACAAATAGGCCTCAAAACCATATGTTGGTGGCAAATTTAGCATCAGGTCCACATACAAGATGTTTTCATTAATCTTGTCATAGTCAACTTCCTAACCCAAACGCCCATGAATTTTCTTTGTGTCCCCATTTGATCCTTGGTCTAGGTACCATCCTACTAATGCACCCTAAAAAACTTGGTTTTAGTTTTCCATGCTTTTATCGTCTAATAAAAAACCAAGTATTGCTTTCCACCTAAAAAAGAAATCAATTTTTATTTTTTGGGTAACAAAACTCATTGCAGCCTTGCTTATGTAATATCCCACCTTTTTTATGTGCATTAATCTATGCATTGAATTATGATATATATGAATTTGATCATGGTTAATAGGTGTTATTGTCATTTTTGGGCTTGTTTTGGATTTTGGGAGATAAATGGTTTTCTTGGGAAACCAATCAACTAGTTTGTTTCACAAACTAGAGTTTTGAAACCTGAAAAAATGATCAACTACTTTGGGGTACTAATCAACTGATTTGACTAAGTTAGTTGTTCTTCGAGCTTGATTTTCACTACAAATATTTCCCTATAAAGTTTATAGCATTGTTATTATGTTTTGAGTAGTTTGTTTATGACTTTTACAAAGCATTTGAGCATGCCTAACCTATTTTATTAATTTTAAAAATAATCTGTAGAGGGGTAATGTAATACCGCAATAATTATCTAATCTTAATACTAAGTAATTAATAGTTTAACCTAATTCTAATATTAAAAAATTAATATTTTTACCTTACCATAATTTCATAATTCAAAATTAAAACCCAATTCTCATCTTTATTCTGGGTCATTAATAATTTTAGCCTAAACCTAATCTCAAATGACTACTCTTTTAATATTACCCAAATTTCCTAATCTAAATTTTTAAACATAATTCTAATATTAACTCTAAATTTATTTTACTTTTTTTTCTTTTTATTTCCCCATTTCTTTTTCCTCTTCTCCTCTCGACCTCATTATTCTCCCTATTCTTCCTGTATGCTTTCCTCCTTCCCGACCATTTTCCTTCTATCAAGCTTCTCCCCTGATGGCCTATCTATCCTAAATTTGTCATAACCACCATCCTCTCCATCAACACATGGGATATGCCATTGAAAGGTTTTGCCCCAAGGTCCCCCAAACCTCTCTTCTATGCCCACATCCTCTACCTTACCTTCTTTGTTCTCTCTTACCATGCGCCACCTCTTCTCTATATATTCACCTATAATCTCTCTCCTTACCTCAATTAATGCCTCACAACCTCTCCCTAAACCCTCTCTTCCTCCCCTCAACTTTCTTGTGCATCTTTCATCATCTATTAACCATTTCCTTTAGCGAAGCTCTGTAAAATCTTTATCGCATCCTACTATAAAGTAACTATAGTCTGAGCATCTCACTTTTCCCTCTTCTACCTATGTAAGAAGGGTAATTTGATAGCCTGACACGTTCCTACCCGCAAGTGCACGGGGTCAGAGTAGTAGTCAAGGTCGATCCCACAAGGATTGGTGAATGACCACTAGGACAATGATAGAACTTAACTATGTCTAAACTATGAGATGATATGAAATAATAAATTGTAAGCTAAAATAACTAAATAAGCTAAAAAGAAAGGAAAATAGCACTCAAGTCACTCAAATAAATAGAAGAGCTAAGGTTCCGGTTCATCGCCCCCGATCCTCGCATGTAATTGAAGATCACATCACAAAATAATTCAACAATCATAATCAATCATGCCAACAAGGATAGAAAGTGTTGTGCTTTCTCAAGCCACAACCACCCTATTACATATCTATGGCCCTAACTACCTCTAGCTTAGAGTCTAATAGAATGTAATGCATTAAAGTCTATAAAGTTTCCTCCTTTATTGTTGAAGAGGTCAAATCGATCGTCTCTCGACCTACAATTTAATCTCCCATTGTGCTATTGGGTCTAATACTGGATTATCTCTCGATCTCACCGGTATTTCCCACACCGAAAATCAGAACCCGGCCGTGGTTCAAAAATTCGACAATCAATCAATAACACAACACATACATTATGAATTGAATAAAAAAAGGATGCAATAATTCAACACATTAGGATCGGGGAAAATTCCCCTTCACCTTAGCACAAGATCTAGCCCATCAAATTCATAGCAAGAATATTAAAAACAATAAGAGATTCCATAGATAAAGAAAATATCATTAGATAATACCCTTGATGTTCACAAATTCTTGCAAAAATTAACTTCTTGAATCTCCGTCTCTAATTTACAAGAGAGATCTTGATGAATTGGGGAAGAGGATAGAGAAGAGAGAAAAGAGAGGGAGTGGAGGCTGCCTCGAGCTATTAGAATAAGAGTTTTTTACACTACCGCCTCGTGGATCGCTAGGGTTTCCGTAACGATGGGCTTCCCGTGTCAGCTTTGACCATAATTCGTATTTTGACCATAACTTTTTCATCTTAACTCCGATTAAGCTGATTTTGGATGAGTTGGAAAGCTATTAAAAATATCTAAAACTTTGATGTTGAAAGCTTCTCCAAATTCAGACCTTTTCTTGGTCTAAATTTCACTTCTTTCAGGCCCATATACTTTAAATATGCATTCTTTCTTTTTCCACTTTAACTTTTGCTCCTCTTTGCTCCTTTTTTTCTCCTTTCTTCTCCCTTTAAGGTTATTCTTGTTCTTCATCCTTCATGATTATTTTTGTTGCTTGAGACCCTGCAATTTTCACAACACAAAGGCAGTAACAAGAACAAAAAGGGAGAATTCTGACTGAAATTAAAGGTAAAAACTCTTATAAACCTTAGGAATAAGATGTAAAATTCACACTTATCAACTCCCCCATGCTTAAACATTTGCTTGTCCCCAAGTAAAGTAATACAAGAAACCCACCATGTGGTAAAAGAAAAGTAGTAGGATCCCTTTCTCAGAAAAGTGTGTTTAGCCCTTTAATAGCACAAGAGTCAAGTAAGGAGCAATAAGACTCAAAAATATAACAATTAAAAGCTCAAAATCCTTTTTCAAAAGATATTTAGGTTGCCCCCACATGTGAGAAATGTAACCGTGCTATCGAGCTCTAGGGACATGCCATGCAACAAAGGACATCCAATTGTGGACAGTAGGCAGCCATATACCAACTCACCCTTCCCTCAAAGTTTCAAATTAGAATTCTCACTTTAGGTCTTGTGGACACACCTCTCATGTGTTTTATTTTATTTAAAGGTTCTGCTCTAGTCCTCTCACTCATGATCAAGATCATCCATATGCTTGGAATGCTTTTCGATTCTCCACCACTAGAAAGACTTAGAACACACAACAATCAAGAGGTCTTATTAGGGTTGTAATGGGGCCATAGGTTAAAAGGTTAGGACGGAATTTATTTTTTTTTGGAAGTAGATTTAAAAGTCTAGTACCAATGAGATATTTTTTTTTAATAACATATATTTTACCATCCCAACTTTTCATCACGAAACACAAGCACCCAAAACTTCTTATTGATTCTTCTTCTTCTTCTCCTTTTTTTTTTTTTGAGAGAGATATATCGATTTGCTCTTCATCATACACAACCATTTACTCTTTCACACCTCCCTCATGCTTAGATTACATCATACTCCCAACTTTCTCTTCTTCTTTTTTTGAAATTGCGCAACAACCATTGATTCTAGACTTAGGGAGGGATAAAGGAAATTGGGTTACATGTGTGTTTAGATCAAGAAAATGGCCATAAGCACAACGGGGTTAGCAAAGGATAAAATGTGAAGGTCAGGCTATTTGGCTAATGTAGGTTATGACAAAAAAAAACGAGTGCCTCTATCATTTTAATGCACGTCTAAGTCATATGTGGCTTTGAAGAAAACCATTACAAGTTCTAGTTTCCCAAGTCATGGTGGGAGACACACACAAAAGAAAAAATAAGAGACTGTAGTGATGTATCAGTCTAAAGGCTCAAAGTCTCACTAGGTCCAAAATTCTCTAAATCTAACACCTTTTGGCAAAGAGTAAATCAGCATAAGTCAAACTACAATACCACAAGAATGTTAAGGCATATATAACCCTAAAGTTCTCAAACACAATTATACTTTTCTCATAACAATGCAACCAAAACATTTAAGCACATAGAAATCCATTTTCAAAAGATGATTTAAAGGGTCTTATCACACCAAACTAAACACTCATGCCATTGCAAGACAAAACACGCTCTTTAATATCATAAATGAAGGGTCATTTCCTTTTCTTTTCTTTATTTGTTTTGATTTTTTTTTAGATAAAAATCTGAAAGAAATGACCAAGGAAAAAGATAGCAACACTCATCAAAATAAAATAGGGAAGAATAGAATACTAACCAAATGACAAGGATAGGCCATCTTCTCCCCCATGCTTATGTATCACATTGTCCTCAATGTGAAATAAGAAGTACAAAAGAAAAGAGGAAAAAAAATCCATAAGGAAACAAAGAGCAAACAAACCAAGAAAACCAAAATAAGAAAAATAAAAAAATTAAATAGAATAAAAAAAAATATTGGGTTGCCTCCCAAGAAGCGCTTGTTTATAGTCATTAGCTTGACTTTCTCACTTCACTTAGGATCATCCAGAAGAATGGTGGTTTTGAGGGCTGCAACCTCACCACCTTCATACACCTTCAACCTTTGCCCATTCACTTTGAATGGCTCTTTATCGAGGCTAGAGATTTCGACTGCTCCGGATGGAAATACTTGTCTGATTGTGAATGGTCCTGACCATCGGGATCTAAGCTTTCCAGGGAACAATCGCAAACGAGAATTAAATAGAAGCACTTGTTGCCCCACTTCAAATGCTCGTTTGGTGATGCGTTGATCATGAATCCTTTTCGTGCGCTCTTTGTATAGCCTAGCACTCTCATATGCCTTAAGCCGGAATTCATCAAGTTCATTCAATTGAAGGAGCCTCTTCTCACCTGCAGCTTGCATATCAAAGTTAAGGAGACGGGTAGCCCAAAATGATTTATGCTCAAGTTCTACAGGGAGATGACAAGATTTTCCAAAAACTAGATTATAAGGGGACATTCCAATAGGAGTTTTAAAAGCTGTTCGGTAAGCCCATAGAGCATCGTCAAGTTTCAAGGACCAATCCGTTCTAGAAGAGCTAACCGTTTTCTCAAGAATTCTCTTAAGCTCACGGTTTGACACCTCCACTTGGCCGCTAGTTTGAGGGTGGTATGGGGTAGAAACCTTATGGTTAACTCCATACTTACTCAAAAGAGCATTAAATGCTCTATTGCAAAAATGAGAACCCCCATCACTAATGATAGTCTTAGGTGTCCCAAACCTTGAAAAGATATTCTTTTTCAAAAATTTAGTGACGACTTTTGCATCATTTGTGGGAGTGGCTATAGCCTCTACCCACTTAGATACATAATCAACTGCCACAAGAATATATTCATTCACCATAGACTTAGAAAATGGTCCCATAAAATCGATTCCCCAAACATCAAATAACTCCACTACAAGAATGTTTGTGAGGGGCATCTCTTGTTTTCTAGAAATATTTCCCATTCTTTGACACCTATCACAAGTCTTAGCAAAGGAGTATGCATCATGAAATAAGGTAGGCCAATAGAATCCACATTGCAAGACTTTTGCAGCAGTTTTGGTGGGGCCAAAATGGCCACCACACTCTTTACTATGACAATGAGATAGTATAGAATGCATTTCATGCTCAGGGATGCATCTTCTAATGACATAATCAGCACAAATCCTATAGAGGTAGGGATCATCCCAAAAGTAATACCTCAAATCATGTAAGAACTTCTTCCTTTGATGAAAGGAAAGATCATTGGGTAAGATTCCACTTACAAGATAGTTTGCAATATCAGCATACCAAGGATGATTTGTAACAGCGTAGAGTGTTTCATCGGGAAATGCGTCTTGAATAGGTGTAGCTTCCTGATTAATCTCGTAGGTAGAGGGTAAACGAGAAAGATGATCAGCTACTTGATTCTCACTTCCCTTCCTATCCCTGATTTCCAAGTCGAACTCTTGCAACAATAAAATCCACCGAATGATTCTGGGCTTTGCATCCTGCTTACTCAAAAGATACTTCAAGGCCGCATGGTCAGTATAGACAATGACCTTGTTAAGCAATAGATAAGAACGGAACTTGTCAAAGGAGAAAACCACAGCTAGCAATTCTTTTTCAGTTGTTGCATAATTCATTTGTGCAGAATTCAAAGTCTTGCTAGCATAATAGATAGTATGAAAAATTTTTTCCTTACGCTGCCCCAAGACTGCTCCTATAGCAACATCACTAGCATCACACATAATCTCGAAAGGTAAATTCCAGTCAGGAGTAACAATAATCGGAGCATCTACCAGTTTTGCCTTTAAAGTGTTAAAGGCAGCCAGACATGCATCAGAAAAGTGAAAGGGCACATCTTTAGCCAACAGATCACAAAGAGGCTTTGAAATTTTTGAAAAATCTTTAATGAAGCGTCTATAGAAACCTGCATGACCAAGGAAACTACGTATATCTTTAACACATGTGGGGGGTGGCAATTTCTCAATGACTTCAATTTTAGCTTTGTCTACCTCTATCCCTTTGCATGAAATCTTATGCCCTAAAACTATTCCTTCCTGGACCATTAAATGACACTTTTCCCAATTTAAAACCAAATTTGTATCCTCACAACGCTTAAGAACAAGTTCAAGATTATTTAAGCATGCATCAAATGACGACCCAAAAACCGAAAAATCATCCATAAAAATTTCCATAAATTTTTCAATCATATCATGAAATAAAGCCATCATACATCTTTGAAAAGTGGCGGGGGCATTACAAAGACCAAATGGCATCCGTCTATATGCGAAGGTGCCATAAGGACAAGTAAAGGTTGTCTTCTCTTGGTCCTCAGGGGAAATAGGTATTTGCATATAACCAGAATACCCATCAAGAAAGCAATAATAGTCATGCCCCGCCAAGTGTTCAAGCATTTGGTCAATGAAGGGAAGGGGGAAGTGGTATTTTCTAGTGGCATCATTCAACTTTCTAAAATCAATGCAGACACGCCAACCTGTAACAGTTCTAGTAGGCACCAATTCGTTATTATCATTCTTGACTACCGTGATTCCCCCTTTCTTGGGAACCACTTGGACAGGACTAACCCAAGAGCTATAAGAGATTGGATAGATCATACCTGCATCTAATAGCTTAATTACCTCCTTCTTCACCACCTCTTGCATTGTTGGGTTCAATCGCCTTTGAGGTTGGATCACTTTCTTGTGGTTGTCTTCCATGAGAATTTTGTGCATGCACATGGAAGGGCTAATCCCTCTAATATCAGCAATGGTCCATCCGAAAGCCTTCTGTCGTTCCTTAAGCACTCTCATCAATTTTTATTCCTGCAAATTAGTCAAAGATGAAGAAATAATGATGGGAAGTGTATCATTATGACCAAGAAATGCATATTTCAAATGCTGAGGTAGTGGCTTAAGCTCTAGTGTGGGAGGTTCCTCAATAGATGACTTCAATTTTGGAATCTGGGCCCTCTCTAGCCCTTGTAAGGGGACCATAGTGTGACGACCATATGGTGGATGTGCATTCAAGTACCGGACAACCTCTTCTTCTTTCTCTTCATTCTCCCACTCTCTTTGTTGAACCAAACACCTTTCCAGGGGATCCTGCACAACACTTGCTTGAAAACAATCATCAATTACATTATCTAAGATATCAATACAATAGCAAGTGTTATCATCTAAGGGGTATTTCATGCTCTTAAATACATTAAAAGTGACTTCTTCGCCTTGGAAACGAAGAATGAGCTTACCCTCTTGGACATCTATAAGAGTACGTCCTGTTGCTAAGAAAGGCCTACCAAGAATTAGGGGAACTTTGTGGTCTTCCTCCGTATCTAGCACAACAAAGTCAACAGGGAAGATAAATTTGTCCACTTTAACTAAAACATCTTCAATAATTCCCCTCGGATATTTGATAGATCGATCAGCCAACTGAAGGGACATATTGGTGGGTTTTGGTTCCCCTAGACCTAGACGCTTGAAAACAGAGAAGGGCATCAAATTAATGCTAGCACCAAGATCACATAATACCTTCTCGAATTTTAAATCCCCAATTACACATGGGATAGTGAAACTTCCTGGATCCTTAAGCTTAGGAGGAAGTTTGTTCTGCAAGATTGCAGAGCATTCCTCATTCAAACTTACTGTTTCAAAATCATCCAGTTTCCTCTTGTGAGTGATTATGTCCTTTAGAAACTTCCCATAACTGGGCATCTGTCTCACAATGTCAAGCAACGGCAAGTTAATGTGCACTTTCTTAAGTATATCAAGAAATTTTACAAATTGAACATCTAACTTGCGTTGTACAATCCTACCTGGAAACGGAGGAGGAGGAACATATGCATTTACCTCTTGAGGTGAAGTGTGGATTGTCTCAGGTTGTGATTCAGGCACTTTCTCTTCAGGAGCTTTTTCTTTATCTTCCTTGGGTTCTTGAGGGTATGGTTCAAGTAGTGGTTTCCCACTCCTCAAGGCTATTGCATTAATTTGCTCTTTGGGGTTGATGATTGTATTACTAGGCAAAGTGTTAGGTGCTCTCGCTGAAATGGCATTAGCAAGTTGTCCAATCTGTGCCTCTAGGTTCTTGATGGATGCATCCTGATTTTGGAGGCGGGCTTCTTGTTTCTGAAGATGAGCTTGAATTTGAGCATCATGTTTTTGAAGGGTGCTCTCGGTGCGAGTGATGAACTTGGACATCATCTCTTCAAGGGAAGAAGATTGAGGTTGTTGGGGCGGTAAAGGAGCTGGAGGTGTTGGTTGTTGTTGTGTGAATCCCGGAGGCTTTGTAGGAACTTCATTTCTCCAACTAAAGTTTGGATGGTTTTTCCATCCAGGATTGTACACATTGGAGTAGGGATTGTTCGGTCTCCCATAACTATTTCCCATGTAGTTCACTTGATCATAAGATTGTTGGAAGGGATTCCCAACTTGACATTCTGTGCTTAAGTGTGATCCAGCACATAACTCACACATAGGTGCATTAGCTTGTACCTGCATACAAGAAGTACTACCAATTTTGTCAAATTTTTTAGCAAGCAAATCAATCTTAGCCTCTAATGCCATGATGGAATCTAAAGAGTGAATTCCTGGAGTCCTTTGTATCGGGGCACGTTCGGAGTGCCATTGATGGGAATTCGAAGCTAGCTCCTCAATGAACTCATAAACCTGCTCTGGAGTCTTGTTCATAATGGTACCTCCTGCAGCTGCATCTATCATAGAACGGTTAGTAGCAGAGATACCATTATAAAAAGTTTGCATTTGAAGCCACATAGGCAGGCCATGATGTGGACACTTCCTAAGCAAATCCTTAAACCTTTCCCATGCATCATAAAGCGATTCAAGGTCATTTTGCATAAAGGTAGTGATGTCATTTCGTAATTTTGCAGTTTTTGATGGTGGAAAATATCTAGAAAGGAAAGACTTCATCAAATCGTCCCAAGTAGTAATAGACCCTGGGGCTAATGAGTGTAACCAACTCTTAGCCTTATCACGTAACGAAAAAGGGAACAATCTAAGCCTAATTGCATCATTAGAAACACCATTTAGCTTAAAAGTGTCACAGATTTCTACAAAGTTAGCAATATGGGAGTGGGGATCTTCAATAAGGTTACCTCCAAATTGAACTGATGTTTGTAGCATCTGGATAATGGCAGGCTTGATCTCAAAATTATTAGCTTGTACTGCCGGTCTTCGTATGCTTGAGGTTGAGCCATCAAGGCTTGGTGTAGCATAGTCCCGAAGTGACCTAGGAATGGGAGCTTGCTCTTGGATAGGAGCTTGTTCTTGGAGTAAGATGTGCTCTTGTGGTGGGATTTGTCCATCATGGGGTGGAGTATTGGTTTCCATTTCAATATTTGTGGTGTGTGACCTGCGTAAATGTGAGATGGTCTTCTTAATCTCGAGATCAAGTGGCACTAGATCACCTCCACTAGCGCGGGTCATGCACTAATGCACCTGCACTAAATCAAGAACTCTTACACCCAAGATTAGTCAACCACAACAAAAAGAATGTAAAAAGATAAAAAAAAAATAAATGTCTATATCACAATAAATTCTTTGAGTCCTAATGTCACTCGCTGCCAATCCCCGGCAACGGCGCCAAAAACTTGACACGTTCCTACCCGCAAGTGCACGGGGTCAGAGTAGTAGTCAAGGTCGATCCCACAAGGATTGGTGAATGACCACTAGGACAATGATAGAACTTAACTATGTCTAAACTATGAGATGATATGAAATAATAAATTGTAAGCTAAAATAACTAAATAAGCTAAAAAGAAAGGAAAATAGCACTCAAGTCACTCAAATAAATAGAAGAGCTAAGGTTCCGGTTCATCGCCCCCGATCCTCGCATGTAATTGAAGATCACATCACAAAATAATTCAACAATCATAATCAATCATGCCAACAAGGATAGAAAGTGTTGTGCTTTCTCAAGCCACAACCACCCTATTACATATCTATGGCCCTAACTACCTCTAGCTTAGAGTCTAATAGAATGTAATGCATTAAAGTCTATAAAGTTTCCTCCTTTATTGTTGAAGAGGTCAAATCGATCGTCTCTCGACCTACAATTTAATCTCCCATTGTGCTATTGGGTCTAATACTGGATTATCTCTCGATCTCACCGGTATTTCCCACACCGAAAATCAGAACCCGGCCGTGGTTCAAAAATTCGACAATCAATCAATAACACAACACATACATTATGAATTGAATAAAAAAAGGATGCAATAATTCAACACATTAGGATCGGGGAAAATTCCCCTTCACCTTAGCACAAGATCTAGCCCATCAAATTCATAGCAAGAATATTAAAAACAATAAGAGATTCCATAGATAAAGAAAATATCATTAGATAATACCCTTGATGTTCACAAATTCTTGCAAAAATTAACTTCTTGAATCTCCGTCTCTAATTTACAAGAGAGATCTTGATGAATTGGGGAAGAGGATAGAGAAGAGAGAAAAGAGAGGGAGTGGAGGCTGCCTCGAGCTATTAGAATAAGAGTTTTTTACACTACCGCCTCGTGGATCGCTAGGGTTTCCGTAACGATGGGCTTCCCGTGTCAGCTTTGACCATAATTCGTATTTTGACCATAACTTTTTCATCTTAACTCCGATTAAGCTGATTTTGGATGCGTTGGAAAGCTATTAAAAATATCTAAAACTTTGATGTTGAAAGCTTCTCCAAATTCAGACCTTTTCTTGGTCTAAATTTCACTTCTTTCAGGCCCATATACTTTAAATATGCATTCTTTCTTTTTCCACTTTAACTTTTGCTCCTCTTTGCTCCTTTTTTTCTCCTTTCTTCTCCCTTTAAGGTTATTCTTGTTCTTCATCCTTCATGATTATTTTTGTTGCTTGAGACCCTGCAATTTTCACAACACAAAGGCAGTAACAAGAACAAAAAGGGAGAATTCTGACTGAAATTAAAGGTAAAAACTCTTATAAACCTTAGGAATAAGATGTAAAATTCACACTTATCATAGCCCTTTCAATGTCACAAACTCATCTACACCACCCCAAATTACACCCCGACCTTATACTGCACCAACCACCAAAACACCACAACTTCATGCTACCAAACATCCCCCCCCAAATGTGAGGTATTCACACTAATCTTACCCCTAAATGTGAGGACCTCATATTGCTACACCTTAGCTGCGTGAGTTCCTTATGCCACTTCCCTTATTATTACACCACTTCCTACTGTATCAACTCCATTTGTGCCACACCTTATTGATTTGGTGATTTTCTTATGGTATTGAAGGAGTTGGGTTAGGATTGTGTATTCTTCGAGACTGTTATCGTTTTGGTAAGGATACATGTTGCCATTAGGAACTTTTGGCATATTATGTGCACCTTGTGTGAAATAACATGTTTCATTTTATGATATTGATAATGTCATGTTGTTAATGTTGTGATGTGATAATGTTATATCATATGATGGAAAGTAAGTAAGGTCAGAAAATGTGTGCTTATATAATGTTGTTGCAGTAATTCCTATGGTGTAAATGCTAAATGAATTAGTGTGATTTATGGTATTATAATGCGTATTTGATAAAATATGACAAGTGAAAGTGAGTATAGTTAATAGGTATGGCTATAAAACAAATTTAGGGTTAAAAAATTAATGATATCAGACATATAAGGCTTTTGTACAATAAGGGTTTTTGGCTATCCCTAAGAGTTTTATGGTCAACATAGGTTTAATATGAAAATTTTAGTGTTTTAACATGGTCAATGGTTTAAAATATGCTAGGATTATCATGTAAAATATTTGGAGTAATTTTTAATGGCCTACGTCCCGCAAAATGAAAACATAATTTAAATTAGGAATAGTAATACTAGAGGTGGTGTTATTATTGCATATATAAAACATTGGGAGTTAGACCCTTATTTTTGGATATATTATTAATATTGGAATTTTAGGAACGTGTGTTATATTTTGTGATTATTTGAGTCTTATGGGAGAATTTATACCTAAGTTGTGAAATTAAGGGTTTGTAAGTGTTATAAATAGTAATTCTAGATATAGTGTTGTTATCACATGTGTAAGACTCTAGAGTTATATCTTGATTTTTAGATGTGTTTATAATAATAATAATCGAGGAAGGTATACTAAAATTGGTGGATAAATGAGTAATGTGGAAGGAGTTATGCTTATAATGTGAAGTTAGGGTTTATTAGGGAATAAATTTTATGATTGTACCTTACACGTTTTCAATTATGTGTTATGCATATCTACATGAGTTATGTATGATGATCTTGATATAAATAAGTCTATAATAAGACACTTATCACTTAAAGTGAAAGATTATGTGAGTCAGGATGAGATATTGTGTGTTCGTTTCACCAAATGATAATGATGACTCAAAAGTGTTCCACCATGAGAGGTGCATCAGTCTATTCAATCAAATTAAGAATAGTGGGGCCATAAAATCAATGTAAATGAGAATATGAATTTATGATAAGTAACTAATGAATAAGATATTAATTATTTATAGTACAAGATTATATGAGTTAGTACCCAGGTGTTATGTTTATTCCACTAGACAATAATAATGGCTTAGGTATGGTTTTCCTTGAGAGTTGCCTTATAATATTTCACTGATTTAAGTGTATTAGGTCTTATCATAAATTCATATTCTCATTTCATTGAATGTTTCCTTAGTATATTAGGTCTATTTCATTGAATGATAATAGTGGCTCAGGTTTATTTTTTTGTAAGTGGTGCTTTAGTCCATTCTATCAAATTAAGAATAGAGGGGCCCCTAAACTTAATGTAAAAAAGAAGAAGAATAGGTTATGTTTACATCTAATGATGAGATATAGAATCAATATTTACCTTTCATTGCTTTATTTTAACACACATATATGCTTATTTTGTAATGTGAACTTATGTAATTCTATATAACATTTATTTGACTGCATGGTTACCTTACCTAGTAAGTAGTAACTAATCATCTTTTTCATAGGTGTTACTCATTTTCACAAGTAGAGAGCTCGGATGTTTTTGTGTAGGTAAATGAGGATCTAATAGATTATTTTGGTGCTTATAATGTTTTTATTTGTGGAGAAGGGACTCCTTTGTATTAGGGTTGGGTGTAATATCATGTTATCTGGTTACTCGTTTTTGGTTTGGATAACTTTTAGCACTCTTAATTTCCAATGTATCTCTTTTTTATGTATTTTGGTATTATAATTTATATTAATCTCCACAATCATATTTAAGTTTATAAACATTATCTCTTATTATATTTATCATGTTTTATGTTTAAATTATTTTACCTTATAATTGATGTATGGATGGTAAAGTAAGTCAAATGTATGTTTATTAAATTTGTAATACCCAACTATTTTGATGTTATGCTTCCACCAAAATAAAAAATTTCATTAATAAAATTTTGTGGTGTTACAAGTTGGTTGGTATTAAAGCTTTGATTTTGATCACCATGTTCTATTTTCAAAAATTTAGTTCAAAAATAATCCCTTATCTAATTTTATCAATCTATTTCATACTTTGAAAAACATAGATTAACTTATGAGGAAGAGAGAACAGGTAGTATAGGTGGTTTATGAATGTGCTTATTTATAAAATGTGCTAGTAACCTAGGAATATTTATCTTAACATGTTTTTTGTCTTGTGGCTAGCTCACCATGGTCCTAAATGGTCTCGTCATCCATTTGGAGGAGAATTTCAAGGCCTTCATCGATTTCATAATGCATCCATCACTAACACCTCAACCTCAGTCATCGCCATCACCTCTGCATTACCCATAAAAGGGTAATATAGAGGACTGGCTTCAAAGGCTTATAGGACCTCATGATTGTGGAAATCTCATTAAGTGCCTTTGGAAGGTTTTAATGAAAAAAATTAGAATGTGTATGTTATGATTCTATGAAGGGATAATGTAATCCAAATTCTTAGCCTAAAAGGATTATCTTAATGGGTTCATTGAAACTTGACTCATAATAAATAAAGATCCTACCACATGGTTGGGAGGTAAAAAATTGGTTAAGTTGGAATGATTAGGTGGATGTGTTTCTTGGTTGTTGTATGGGCCTTATGTGATACCATAACCTTGGAGAATAACACACTAATCACTTATAGTGAAAGATGATCGAGTTGTGTATGGGTCTAAATTACTTGATCGTCTAGTCTACCTTCAGGCGTTTATTGGTGCCTTTAGGCTGGATCCTAGTTCCTTACCTACTCTAGATACTGATAATATACTAGGGGGTATCGATACTAAAGGATGTGATTACCTAGATGGTTTATTTGCTTCAACTAAACTTTATGTCAATTGGTGGTTACTTAGTTTTGATTGGACTTTATGTCCTCTTGTTTGGATAAGCTTTTATGGTTTATATGACTATAGGGTGGTAATTTTTCCATTACTTGAAAAAGAAAGAAAAAAAGGGAAGAAAGAATAATAACTTGTGAATATAATATAATAGATCATGTAAACTTGAAAAATGAACCTAATGGAATACTTTGTTGTACTGGTAAGCATGATGGTACATGTATATATAAGTGTAATTTGTACGCATGATATGGTGTTTGAGTACGATCTCATTTGTATATTTTGGCCTTGCATGGTTGTGAATTCCCTTTAGGAAGACTCAATACATATTGTATTGATTTACCCATTTGTTTGGTCTGATTACTACGAGCAAAAGACCATATGTAGGTTTTTGAGGATAGCCTACTTTATGTCAAGCTTGGGGCATGAGATTGTAGATATACAAATATCTTTTTAGGTTCTTAATGGACTATGGTTTTTGGGCCTCAAACTTTCATTTTTTTTAATGTATTTTTGTACTTTCCTTTTATTATATTCTATATATTTGGCTATTCAGGGGATCTGTGGAGGTCTCGTTTTGTAATTGTTTTATCTTAGTATCTATATATCCTACCTTTGTGCACTCTGTTATCGTATTTGGGATGTATTAGTTTTTTAGCTTTGTATCTAACATGATACAAATGACAGATTTCTATCATGTCTTAGGTATGGTAGTAACACCCTATTTTTTGATTATTTTTTTTGTATTTTTTGCTTCCTTAATGTTTTAAAACAAAAAATTTTAGTAGTAAAAAATAAAGGTGTTATAATCTCTCTCATGTGCTATCTCTGATTTTTGTGCATAACTTTGGTTAAGAGTTTTAACTTTGCATTAAGAAAAGGTTAGGTTTATGACCACAGCTAGTATCTAACCTAGTTTCAATCACTTCAATAATTTCAATCATTTTAAGCTAGTACCACAAGTTGGTATCAGGTATTTTCATAAAACCTTTCTCGATTTTTAAATGTTTTGAGTTGATACTACAAATAAGTATCAAAGTGTTTCATTGAAGTTTGAAGGTTAAATGATTCTTCTAAGGTTTTGCCCTTAATCCTCTATCCTGTTTTGGAAACCGGATTAGTCCTGAGAGTTGGGTATGGGTAGACTAGATTAGAAACTAGTACCCTCCCTAACACACTATGGTTTTGCAGCTAAATTGACATGGACCTAGACGAACGGGTCGACAATCTAAAGAAGGTGTTTGAAGTGCTCATGGGATTAGTTCAGCGATCTCCAGTACCCCAATCTCAAATCGTTACCTTCGATGGGTATCGGAGAGGATCGACTCAATAGGATTTCACATCATCGACCCCAACCTAAGTCGGGAAAGAAGACCCCGTGGTCCTGGAACGTTAGATATGAGATTTTGATAGGAATTTCAAGGCGCTCAACTACCCTGAAGAGTGAAGGATGAAGATTGCAATGTACCTTCTTCGAGGACCAACCGATACTTGGTGGGAAGACCATCAAAGCCAAGGAGACCGGTATCTTGGGAAGACTTCAGGGTTGTCATCCGTACACATTTCTACATGGAAAGTCTCAACACGACCAAACTCAATGAATTCATGGAGCTGACACAAGGAAGTATAATACCCCAAAATCCTAATTTTCGAAATTATGGCCAAATAAGGAATTTTTAGGAAAATTAATTATATGAATTCATTTATTAAAATGTAGAGGGTTAATTAAGGTAGATTAAGAGGAAAATAATAAAGAATTTAATTGGAAGAAAATTTGGGTATTTGTCCTAATTAGCATGGAGGTTAAGGAAATTTATCTAAAATAGTCTAAAATAAGCAAAAAAAGGAATTTATTAATATTTTATAAATATTAATATTCTAAATAACCCAAAAATACCCCAATTTCCCCATAAGTTATTTTTATTTATTTTCCTATCCTATTTATTTTCTTATTTTCCCTTTTCTTTCTTTTTCCCCCTTTTTCTCCCTTCTCTTTTTTTTCTTTCTCCCCCCCCCAGCTGGGCCAGCCCACCGGCCCAGATCCTTCTCCTCTCCCCCGTCTTGCGTATAGGCCGCCCAAACCCCCATCCCTTCCTTCTTCTCCCTTCTCGCGGCCCAACACTATTCAACGCCTCCCCGTGCATTCGAACGCAGCGTTTCGGCCCTCCTTCCGCTGAGATGCTGCGCCTGATCGCTGAAGGTAGCTGTTGCCAAACAGGCAACGCGACGCGGCGCTCTGTCCCCCTTACCGTTGAAACGCCGCATTTCGTTTTAAAACCTTATAAACGCCGCCGAACCGGCCGGTTCCCCCTTCCTTTTCTTTTCCTCCCCTGGACCGCCGGTCCTCCTCCTTTCCCCTTCCTTCTTCCTCCCCGACCTGCAACTCGACCCTGCAACCCCCAAATCTTATCGGACACCTCTACACGCCGACCGTCCTCCCCTGCCCTTCCCTGTCATTTGCTTTCCTCTTTCGACCCCGACCAAGTCCCTCTCTTCCCTTCCCGCGTGCCCATATTTTTCCCTTTTCCTCTCCCCCTCCTCGACCAAACCTACCATGGCAGCTGTCGCCTGCCGGCCAGCCTGGCGCCTGCACCCCCTTGTCTTCTTCCCCTTGGCCTTGCCCGACCACCCTGCCTATAAATACCCCCATTAATCACTTGGATTCGGGATTTGGAACCCCGAAACCCTGGGTTTGCTCCCTCTTGCCGCCGCCCCATCAGACGCGTCGACCGCCGCCGTCCCCCAATGCTGCCGGTCTAGTGCCGCCCAGAACCCCACCTTGCACCACCCTCCACCTAACCAAGCCCTCCTCAGCCCTCGATTTTCCTTGCACGAGCCACCCAAGCCATGCAAAATTGCCACCCCGAGCAGCCCCCTTCCAGCCCGTCGCCGCCTCGCGCCGCCTCCTGCCGCCACCCTCGCCGCAACCAGCCCTCCTACCACCCCCCAATACAACCAGCAGAATCTCCCCTACCTTCCCATACCCTCATCATCCCTTGCAATCTTCTCCACCTACCTCCACCATCTTCCACCACCCTTCACCACCTTCAGCCGCCGCGTCAGCCACCGCGCGCCGCCGCCTTGCCACGCCACCACCCTCATTCCACTCCTCTTCACCTGCTGCTTCTCCCCCCATCTCAAACTTCTCTTTTCCTCCTTCCATCCAGCCCCACCTTGATCTTTTTCCTTCTCTTCCTCCTCCACCGCCGTCGTCGCCACGCGCCGCTGTCGGACCACCACCGACCCTAGGTGGTTTCCAACTTACCCAAACCCTAATATTTCCTTTCTATAACTGTTATTAATTTCTAACTACTATTAATGATATTATACTTAATATTATCATTATTATTATTACTTTCATTACTATTATTATTATTACTATTATTATCATTATTAGTATTATTATTATTATTATTATTATTCTATTACTACTGCTAATGACATTATCATTATTATTATTACTAACAACTTAGTGTTAATGTAGTTACCTCCTTTGTTATTATTATTATTATTCTATTACTACTGCTAATGACATTATCATTATTATTATTACTAACAACTTAGTGTTAATGTAGTTACCTCCTTTGTTATTATTATTATTATCATTACTATTATTACTATTACTCAACCTAACCTTATGACTTTCCTAACCAATAATACTATTATCATTAACAATGGTCTAAGACTCTAGGGTTAATGTGATTAAGACTTCCCTCATTTACTATTATTGCCATTATTAACCTCACTATTATTTTTACTAATAATACTAACGCTAGCCATGGTTTATTATTGTCCTTATCTTTACTATCATTATTATTATTCCTATTATTGTGACCAAAAACATTGAAACCCTTATATTATTACTATTCAAAAATATACAACTTTTATCATTATCATCTTTCGGAATATTTTACTTGTTGGTATTGTAATTAGTATATTATTATCTTAACCCTAACACTATTATTAGACTTAGCCTTAAAAACTCTAGGGTTTCTCTCACTATAAACATTAGTGTCACTATTATTAGTTTTATTATTATTATTATTAATATCACTATTTTTCTATAGTTAGCATGAACATTATTATTATAAGAATAAGGCTATCGGGTATAATAATATAAGTGTAACAATAGGTATTAAAAATAAACATATTTTGACTACTAATATTTAGTATACTAATTCTAAGGTAAAAACCCTAGTTTTTGTATAATACCCTTTTTAGTAATAAAAACCCTAACCTTAAACTAGAATAAGGGTTGATCGTATTTATAAGGGAAATTAATACTTAGCTTTTTCCCCTTTTCATAGGTGACCCCGATCCAAGCCCTAAGGAGCTAGAGGAGCGTGCTCCAAGCCCGGTGCCTACCTAGGTAAGGACGAAGCTAATGGCCTTGTGCTATGTGTGACATGGATGTGTTGAATATTGTGTATGCCATGATATGCCATGTATTATATGATTTGTGTATAACTTGTCTTATGTGTAGCACAACTTGGAGATTGAGGTATGTTGTATGTGCTTCCATGACATGAGCATGACATGTATATGTATGATGTTTATGATGTATTATGTTATGGCCCTCTAGGACATGCATGTTAGGATAAATGGTAATATGAGTTGGGAATATAAGGATGACCGGAAATAAATGGGAAGTGAGACCACTAAGGGGGATATGAGGTTGACCTAAGTACCTCATGATCTATGGAAGAAGATTTAAGTGGGAGGAATGTCCGAAATAAATGAGAGTTGGGAACCATGCATGAGAGTCTTGAAGTTGTATGGTGGTATTAGTGATTTCATGGTGGTATTAATGGCTTATGGTGGTATTAGGGTTTGCATGGTGGTGTTATGGTTTGGTGGTATTAATGTTTGTATGGTGGTATTAGTGATTTCATGGTGGTATTAATGGATTATGGTGGTATTAGGGTTTGCATGGTGGTGTTATGGTTTGTATGGTGGTATTAATGTTCTATGGTGGTATTAATGGTTGCATGATGGTATTAATGGTTGCATGATGATATTAGGGTTTGCATGGTGGTATTATGGTTGGAATGGTGGTATTAGGGTTTGCATGGTGGTATTAGGGTTTGTATGGTGATATTAGTGATTTCATGGTGGTATTAGTGATTTCATGGTGGTATTAGGGTTTGCATGGTGGTGTTATGGTTTGGTGGTATTAATGTTTTCATGGTGGTATTAGGGTCTGCATGGTGGAGTTAGGGTTTTGCATGGGAGTTAATGATTGTATGGGATTTAGGGTTTGTATGAAAAGTTCGAGAGGTTTCATAGGATGTGTAACGTTTGCGTGGGAGCAAAATTTACGGATGAAAGGTTGATTTGGGATGTAAGAAAGGTAATGCAAGTATGATCTGGGTGTTTAACTATTTTGGACGGAGAATAGTACGTTGAGTATTATAAGGGTATGGAAGAGACATAATTAGGGTTTGGAGTGATTAACTCTAGGTCGTCGTGATTAAGTAGGGTTGGAGTAGCTAATTGTGATTTGTTGAGGATAATTAAGGTTTGGGATGGCTAAGTATGGTTTTTATGGTAAAATAGGGTTAAGAGTGGGTAACCACGGCTTGGTGTGGACAATTAGGGTCGGTTATGGCTTCTTAGAGTTGTTGGTGTTATCATGTGTATTTATTGATTAAAGTGTAGTTATGAATGTGGGATTTTATTAGTTGTGATGTGTACAGTATAAAGAGAATGATTTATGCATGTCAATGGTGTGATGTGATTCAATAAGACACGGATAAGACATTAATTACGTAAAGCGAAAGACTGTTGAGCCAGACCCAGTCTGGTCCACGGGCTAGAATAGTGGCCAGAGGCGTTCTGCCCTAGGTGTTTATTTCCGGTCCACCGACTATAATAGTGGTCAGAGGCGTTCTGCCCTAAGTGTGTATTCCAGTCCACCGGCTATAATAGTGGGGGATTCAGGCTCGACAGACCCAAATGAATAAGTAATCCATGGGAAAATACTAAATACTTACAGTGAAACACCATGTGAGTCGGGGCCAGTCCGGTCCACCGGTTAGAATAGTGGCCAGAGGCGTTCCGCCCTAGGTGTTGATTCTGGTCCACCGGCTATAATAGTAGTCAGAGGCGTTCTGCCCTGTGTGTTTATTTTCGGTCCACCGGCTATAATAGTGGGGCTCCCGCGCTTACATGGACTAATGAAGAATGCGTTAAATGAATCTGAATGAAGTAATCCATGGGAAAATACTAAGTACTTACAGCGAAACACCATGTAAGTCGAGGCCATTCCGGTCCACTGGTTAGAATAGTGGCCAGAGGCGTTCCGCCCTAGGTGTTGATTCCGGTCCACCGGCTATAATAGTGGTCAGAGGCGTTCTGCCATGAGTGTTGATTTCCGGTCCACCGGCTATAATAGTGGGGTTCCCGCACGTACATGGATTATTAAAGAATATGTGTGAAATGGACATATTATTAACGAGGATAAAGAATAAATCACCAGAAAGTACTCAGGCCTCATCTTGTGTGTCATCGCATGACTTATATGATTGTGCTATGTGGTATGATTGTATGCTTGGCCTTAGCGCACCTGCGCCCTTACTCAGTATTGGACCCGTATTGATACTACCTTGATCGACTGGGTCCTGTGATGATCCACCAATGGTGGGGAGCAGACCTCCTATGCAGGTTTGAATGGTTACCAATTTGGGGTGGAAGGCTTGACTTGAGTGAGTAGGCGATCTGGATATTGGTCCCTTGGGATCTATTTTATTTAGCTATATTTTTTACTACGCTTCTTGTTTTGAAACCGTACTCTTAAGTTGTATTCCTAAACGATATTATAACTGTTGTTGACTCGTGTTTTTGTGAATGACCTATGTTAACTATGAACCTATGTTTTGATGATTCTTACTTAACGATTGTTTAGTTTAGCCTTAGCACTTAGTATCGGAACGGTAGGAGTAAACCGGTCTGGTACTAAGTGTGGCGGTAATAACCCCAAGTTTACGGTTTTAATTCTTTCGCTTCCGCTAAACCATTTGATTTAAACGAAATTTTTCAGTAGTAAATTTGGGGGTGTTACAGGAAGCCTCTCGGTTTGAGGGTACTACGCATGATTCACGGAGTTGCTGAGGTTTGCCCCTCGAATAGCAGCTAGAAAGGCAACAACGCTCTTTCAATTCAAGCAAGGACTTCACTTCAACATCTAAAGCATGATGGGCGCCAACATCTTCCATGATCTGAGTATGGTGTATGTGTAACACCCCCAAAATTCACTACTGAAAAATTTCATTAATTAAAAGAAAATTAGTAGAAGTAATTTAATAAACCGTGAACTTTGGGGATATTACCGCCACATTTAGTACCAGACTGGTTCACTCTTACCGTTCTAGTACCAAGTGCTAAGGCTAAAAGAGTAAAACACAATTTACGAGAAATTCAAACATATTTAAATCAGAGTAGCGCAAGTAAACATTGTATAAGAATATAATCTACCAAGTGGTGATTACAAAACAACGTATACATTAAAATTGCAAAATTCAAGGAGACAGAGTAAAACCCTAACAATTCCGGATAGATCCTTACGCTCTTTCCCGAGGCCCACTTGAATAACACCAAAAACGACCTGCAAGGGGATTGTACCCGTTGAATAAGCAGGGGCCCCACGAATGGAACCCTTCAATACTACGGTACTGAGTAACCCTTTAAATACATACTTAAAAATAGGTCTGCAATGTAACACATGATCACTACTGAATCCATACATAACGACACATGTAAATATAACATTCAGGTCCATACATTCGCATATTCAACGAGTCAATATGATATTAATGGTGTATACATAACATTCACTTTCGTACATTCACATGCTTAACAAGTCAACCGAATGTTAATAGGCCATAATGAATAATCGATACTTTAGGGCCTTAAGGCCATTAGTCCATCATTAATCAATCATCTCGGATTTTAAAAGTCCATATGAGTGTGGGAACCCCACTATTATAGTCGGTGGACCGGAAATACATACAAGGCAGAATTCTCTTGACCACTATTATTCGCCGGTGGACCGGTCTCCAGGGCAGAACGCTCCTGGCCACTATAATTCGCTGGTGGACCGGTTTAGCCCCAACTCACAAGGTGTTCCACTATAAGTGATTAGTATCTTCCCCATGTCTTATCGATTTTATATTTGTTTGCTAAGCACGGAATCCCCCACTATTATAGCCGGTAGATCGGAAATACATACAGGGCAAAATGCTCCT
Organism: Tamarix austromongolica; assembly: GCA_039764185.1. Taxonomy (NCBI): domain Eukaryota; kingdom Viridiplantae; phylum Streptophyta; class Magnoliopsida; order Caryophyllales; family Tamaricaceae; genus Tamarix; species Tamarix austromongolica. The sequence continues at coordinate 5,432,743 of CM077808.1, read as the reverse complement.
GACCACTATTATTTATCGGTGGACCGGTCTCCAGGGCACCCCGGCTCCTAGCCACTATTATTCGTCGGTGGACTGGTATGGGTCCTACTCAACACCTTCCTCTTTAAGTGATTAGTGTCTTAATCGTATCTTATTCGAAAGTATTTCACCCTTGATATGCATGGATAACTATACTTATCCTCCTAGGAGGGCATGTCCCATATCTTGAGACTTCTACACATCCTAACTCATCCCGCCTTACCCTAGGTTTCACCAAAAACCTTTATCTGGGCCTATGTGGCCCATCCTTCTCTACCTCACACATCCCCAAACTATTTATCACCCTACATGTCACGACCTTTAGATCCAACCCTCACTTTCTACCCCACTCATTCTCTTTTACTTTTATTATTTTCTTTTTCTTTTTCCACCTTCTCACATTAGGGTTTCCTCCCAACCCTAGATTAGTCTCCTACGTATCCTTATATTGTCCCACGTATTATTTTTCGCCCAAAGCCCCCAGACACCCAAACGAAAATTCTGTTACCTTCCTCACATCCCGAGGCAACTTTCCATACGTAAAGTTTGCCTCCATGCGGACTCTAACCATCCCATGCAAACCCTAGTTCCTCCCATACCTACATTAGCCAACTTACTTCCCCTTGGTTATCTTTCTCTCTCATTACTCTTTTTCATGCCTCCATCTCCAATTACCACATTAATTATCCTAGCATGCATGTCCCTAAGGGCCACATCACATCACATCATAAAATACAGCATATCCATATCAGCACATATCAAGAGGGGCACATGAACACACCTTGGTTCCAAGCCATGCCACACGTGAAATAGTTAAGATAACAGCTTATAGAACATGAAATATAATTATATAGGGCACCCAAGGCATGCAGGACACATAACACACATTCGGCTTTAGCTACACCCTTACTCGGTTTAGGTTACCGAGCTATCTTTCACATATATTAAGTCACTAAATGCCCTTTATAATCATTATACTTAATATATTTCCCATTTGGTTGGTTAGATTATCAATTTACCCATTTCCTTTATTATAATTAACAAATCACCCATTAGTTGGTCAAATTACCAAATTACCCCCGTTCATTATCCTAATTACCAAATTACCCCTTTAGTTGGTTAAATTACCAAATTGTCCTTCACATTTATCATATTTACCATTTTACCCTTCTCCATTATTAAATTATCAAATTACCCTTTATTTATTTAAATTATTATTTTACCCTTCTTAGTTATCATAATTACCAAGTTACTCCTTTCCAATTTCCACCTTTTCCCCTTTTATTTTTAAAATTACCATTTTGCCCTTTTGTTATAAAATTATCAATTTGCCCTTTTATTACAAAATTACCAAATTACCCTTTTGTTACAAAATTACCAAATTTCCTTTTTATTACAAAATTACCAATTTGCCCTTTTATTACAAAATTACAAAATTACCCTTTTATTACAAAATTACCAAGTTACCCTTTTGTTACAAAATTACCATCTTACCCCTTATTGCTCCACTTATATTAAATTATTATTATTATTACATAAAATATTAATATTAACACCTTATCCACAACTCTTATAATTAATATAACATTATTAGCACCCATATATATATTAGGCCATATTCTTATACAAGATACATTAATAAAATACCCCTAAGGCCCACAAAACATTAATCATGCATTAAGATCACAATAGCATAGTACAACATAAATAATACTTAACATTTCCATTAATAACCAACTCCTACATTAAACAATATCTCCAAACATAGCACATAATCTATCATACTTCTTTTTCATCAATCAACACAAGAAACCATATATATATATATTAAACAACATATATCAAGAATAATACACATTAAAATACCTAATGTGCTAACATACGTTAATCCATGCGTTTAAGTGGGATTTAACGATTACCTCAATTTCCACAAAAATGAACCTTATCGGTATTCCGGTTTAAGGTTCAAGCTTGATTTATCAAAACCAATACCTAAAAATAATTCAAGACTTATTACATTAGAAATTATGAAATCAAAATATAAGGCTTTAACAATTAATAGAATAATTAACTTAAAATATAATTATACCTTAAAATTATTAAATAAATAAATCAAGAAATGCAGAAACTCATGTTGCTAATGCAGCATGAGCTGCATGCAAAGAATGAGGAGGAGGGGGCTCGAAGGTGGTGAAGAGAGGCAAAATGGGTAATTTTGGGTTAGGGTTTTTAGGCTAGGAAAAGAGGCATGTGGGGGAGGATTTAAGGTAAGGGAAGGATGAAGAGGTGTAGAGGGGGTGTAGGTGGTGGTCGAGGATGGGTTGAAGGTGGCTAAAGGCGGCGGAGGTGGCGGCAGCGAGGCTGTGAAGGTGGCGGCCGAAGTGGGGTCGAAAGGGAAGGCTGGTGAGGAAGGAAAATGGGGAGGGAAAATGAAGGCCTTTGGGTGGAGTTTTAGAGAAATATAGGATTGGGGGCGGTAGAGGGAGTTGTAGGGAGTAGTTAGGTGGCGGCAGAAGCGGCGTGACGGCGACGGAATATGGCAGTGCAGGGTGGTTTCCAAGAAGGGGGTAAAGAAGAGAAAAAAGAAGAGAGGAGGAAGAAGGGGCCTGCGGGGTGGCTCGATGGGGGTTGTGATCGGTCAGGGGTGAGGTAGAGGGTGGCAGGAGGCGGTGCGGGTGGTGGTTGAGGCGGCGTAAGCAGCAGATATCGGCGAAAAAAAAAAACAGGGGGAGAGAAGGGAGGAGAAGAAAGGGAGAAAAGGAGGGTCGGGGGTATGTGAGGCCTCGAGAAAAATGGCCGAATGGGACAGGAAGGGAAGAAGAAAAAGAAGAAGGAGAGAGGGGAGGGGATAGGTAGGCTCGAGGGCGGAGGTAGGTGGTAGGGAGATGGGAGTTGCAGGGAGAGGGAGAAAGAAGGTGTGGTTAGGCATGGGGGAAGGGAGAAATGGTGGGGCCAGGATGGGGCAGAGAATGATGGGAGAGAGAGAGAGAGTTAGGGAGGTCAATGGGGGAGAGGGGGTTGCAGGTTAGGTGGCAAAAATGGTGGAGGATGGCCGGGATTCTCGCCGGTGATGGAGGAAGAAGAAAGAAAGAAGAAGAAGAAGAAAGAGTCGGGGGAGGGGCTGGGTGCGTGACGGGCGAGCAGACCGGTCGAAGGAATATTCACGCGGGCCGGCCCGGTCGGGGGAAGGGGAAAGAAAAAAAAGAGATAGGCCAGGCCTGACGCAGGAGAAGGCAGGGGAGGAGGAAGAATGGGCGAGCGGCCCAGCGTAGGAGGGGAAAAGGGCGGTTAAAGCAGGTCGACGGCCCAAAGAAGAAAAAGAAAAAGAAGAAAAAAAAGGAGAAGGAAAAAGGGAAAAGGGAAAGGAAAATGGTATTAAATAAAATAATACATTATAATATATTTTGAGTAATAAATTAATTTAATAATTTAATTTAGTATAATTAAAATATAAGGGTTAAAAAGGATAATTTTAGTAAAATAAGGGTTTGAAAATTTATTTAAATAATAAGAGTGTGATAAAATAACAAAATATTTATTTTAATTTACTAAATATTTATACCCAATTTTATTTACTCAAAAATCCATAAAATAATTAAATTAAATAGATTTAAAGGCTAATTTATTCCAAATAAAATTTATTTATTAAAATATAAGCTTTTAAACTTTCGGGGGATTACAGTAAGAGTGGGCATGTTACGCTAATGCCTTAGTCCAAGAACAAACCTCCATCCTAGGCAAGAGGAAGAACGAAGAGATCGAGTCTGGAGAAAAGAGTCATCGCCTCGGTAGCAAGGTTTTGCAGGTCCAGCTTCAACTTCGAACTGAAGTTTGGCGTAAGAAAAGTCAGGATGCTCCAAATGGCAAAGATATCAAGAGACCAGTCCGGCACTACGTTTATCATCGTTGCAAAAGAGATTATCTAAACAAGGATTGCGCGAGAAAACCGGTTCAATATGACGACTATGGACTACTTGGTGTAAGAGCTTCTAATTCTTTGGATCATCTCATGAAGGAATTTAGAGGTCACAGCAACCATCGGTTCGACAGAAAGAGGTGATTGGAGCAACATGTTCAATGTCGTTAAATGAAGCAGATGAGCAAGAAATCGATTGGAATACAACTTCTTTGAGCTTACCTTCGGATCCCGCGTAATTATTTGTAGTTTTAATTATGTGTGTAGTTGTTTTCCATAGTTAAGTAAGTTTTTCTTTAAGGGGATAGTTACCCCAAGTAACTTAGGATCCCTCTTTGTAACCCTAGTACTAAGGCATAAACTTCGGGGACAAAGTTTTTCTTTAAGGGGGTAGTGATGTAATCCTCCAAAATTTTAAAAAACCCATAATTTAATAAATAAATTTTATTTGAAATAAATTAGCTTTTAAAAATTATTTAGTTTAATTATTTTATGGATTTTGAGTATATAAATTTGGATAGGAGTATTTAATAAATTAATTATAATTTTTTTTATTTTATCACATTATTTGTATTTAAATAATTTTCCAAACTAATATTTTACTAAAATTATCCTTTTTGAACCAATATATTATATTATATTAAATTAAATAATTTATCAAAAATATTGCATTTTATTATTTTCTAAATTAAATTAAATTATTTTCCCCTATTTCCCTTTTTTTTCCTTTCCTTCTCCTTTTTCTCCTTTTTCCTCCTTCCTCCCTTTTTCCTTTTTCCTTTCCTTGGCTTCGGGCTTCCAGGCCTCCCCTCCTTGCACGCCTGGGCCACTGGCCCATTCTCCCTCTCCTTAGCCGCACGGACGCCGACCCAATCCCCCTTCCTTCTTTTCCTTTCTCCCTTGGACTGGGTCAGCCCAACTTCCTTTTTTTTTCTTCCCTAGCGTTGGCCTGCACCCCCTTCTTTCTTTCTTCTTCCTTCTTCTACTTCCCGACCCAACATCTCCCCGACTTATCCCCGTCGCCAGCCTGCCACCTCGGGCACGCCAGCCACCGCCCTGCTACCACCTTATGCCACCACTGTAACCCTCCCTCTCTCCCTCTCTCTCCCCCGTCCTTTTTTCACAAGTTTAGACCCAACAGGCCATGCACCCCCATCAAGCATGGCCTCCCCCTTCCCCATCTTTCCTTCCCCTCCCTGCCACCCTACCACCTCCCCTACCACACTACATGCTGCCATCAGCCGGCCAGGTGCACCCCTACCCTCCCTCTTCTTTTTCTTCTCCTCTTTAGCCCTCTTACCCCATATTTTTTGAGCCATCTTTCTTCCTCGATCCCCTTCCCTCCATTTTCCTTCCCCTCCATCTTTTCCCCTTTGTTTTGCACGTCGCTGCCCTCCGCCGCTCCAACTGTCGCACCAAGCCCTTGCACCACCTTCTGCACCCTTCTACTACCGCCATGTACTGCCCCAACACCATCCAAGCTACCCCGCAACTCCCTCTTCCTCCCCTCTTCTTTTTCTTCCTGTTTTTCTCCCTTCTCAACAGCCCCCTTACAACCCCTCCTTCCGCCGCCGTTTGGCCACTTCTACCGCCACCCAAACCACCAATCCACACCCTGTAACCTCCTCTATGACCCCCATACATTTTTTGGCCGAAACAAGCCCCCGAACCCCTTCATTTTTTCCTTCCCTTTTCCTTCCTTCTCAGCCCCTCCACCTAGACCCACCTCGGCAGCCACCTTCGTGGCCTCGCTGCCGCCGCCCTTAGCCGCTGTGAACCCATCCCGGACAACCACATACACCCCCTCTTCACTCCTGCATCATTCTCTTGCACTAAATCCTCCCCCACCTACCCTCTTTTTTAGCCTAAAGACCCCAACCCAAAAACACCCCTTCCACCATCTTCTTCATGCAACCTTCGACCCTTCCACCCTTATTTTTACATGCAACTCATGATGCATATGCAACATGAGTTTCTGCATTTATTGGCCCATTTTTATTAATAATTTTAAGGTATGATAATATTTAAATTAAATATTTCATTAAGTGAAATTTATAAAGTCTTATGCTTTGATTTTCTTATTTCTAATATAATAAATATTGATATTATTTTTAGGTGTTGATTTTGCTATTTAAAGCTTGAATCTTTAACCAGGATACCGGTAAGATTCAATTTTTGCGGATATTAAGGTAATCGTTAAACCCGACTTAAACGCATAGATAAATGTATGTTAGCACATTAGGATTTTTAATATGTTATTATGTTTGATATATGGTTGTTAGTATAATTTATATGTTTGCTTGTATCGTTTAATAAAAAGGAAAGTATGCTCTTTTATGTGCCATGAGGTTAAATGTTGTCTAAGGGAAGAACTTGATTATTAATGAAAGTGTTAAAGTACTTATCCATGTCACATTATATTATTGTGACCATTTATGCTTGAATAATATTATTATGAGCCTTGTGGGCATTTTATTAATATTTCTTGTGTAAGAATGTGGCCTAACATGTATGGGTGCTAATAAGTATTATATTAAAATATAATAGTTGGTGGAGTTGGATATTGTTAAGGGAGTATTAATATTATTATTCCATTTAGTAATGTTAATCTAATAAAAGTGGTGTAATAAGGGGACAAAATGGTAATTTTGGAAGAAGAGGGTAAAATGATAAATTTTCTAAGTAAAAGGGTAAAATGGTAATTTTATAAGTAAAGGGGCGATATGGTAATTTTGGAGGTAAATGGCAACATGATAATTTTATAAGTAAATGGCAAAGTGTTAATTTTATAAGTAAAGGGGTATTATGGTGATTTTGGGAGTAAGGGATAAAATGGTAATTTTGTAATTAAAGGGTAAAAGGGTAATTTTGGAATTAAAGGATAAAATGGTAATGTTATAATTCAAGGGTAAATTGGTAATTTCATAATTAAAGGTAATGGTAATTTTGTAATTAAATGGAAAAATGGTAATCTTGTAATTTAAGGGCAAAACGGTAATTTCGGAAGTAAAGGGGAAAAATGGTAATTTTGTGAATAAAGGGTAAAATAGTAATTAAAGGGTACATTAGTAATTTTGTAATTAAATGGAAAAATATTAATTTCATAATTAAAGGTCAAAATGGTAATTTTGTAATTAAAGGGTAAAATGGTAATTTCGTAAATAAAGGGGTAAATGGTAAATTTTTGAATAAAGGGTGTTATGGTAAATTTTGGAAGTTAAAGGGGTAAATGGTGAATTTAAAAGTAAAATGGCAAAATGGTAATTTTGTAAATAAAAGGGGTAAAGTGGAAATTGGAAAGGAGTAACTTGGTAATTATAATAATAGAGAAGGGCAATTTGGTAATTTAAATAACTAAAGGGTAATTTGGTAATTTGACCAACTAAAGGATAATTTGTTAATTATAATAAAGGAAATGGGAAATACATTAAGTGTAATAATTACGAAGGGTGATTAGTGGCCTAATAAGTGTGTGGGAGATGGCTCGGTAACCTAAACCGAGCAGGGATGTAGCTAATATCAACTATGTGTCGGTTACGTGCCATGTGTGCCATGTATCATACCACATTGTGTACTTTATGCTTAATGATTAATCATTTATAGCGCAACTTTGAGTGAATGTATGTTCATGTAACTTCCTTATTGTAACACCCCCAAATTTACTACTGAAAAATTTCATTTAAATCAAAAAGGTTTAGCGGAAGCGAAAGATAAAACTGTAAACTCGGGGGCATTACCGCCACACTTAGTACCAAACCGGTACACTTCTATCGTTCTAGTACTAAGTTCTAAGGCTAAAACCAAACAACATCAAGTGCGAAACATTAAAACATGTGTCGACATTTGACATAAATCATTAACGAAACACAAGTCAAACAGTAATTAGAATACGGTTTAGGATTACAACTTAAGAGTACGATTTCAAAACATGAAGCGTAGTACAAAATATAGCTAAATAAAACAAATCCCAAGGGACCAATATCCATATCACCTACTCACTCAAGTCAAGCCTTCCACCCCAAATTATTAACCGATCAAAAACCTGCACAGGAGGTCTGCTCCCCACCATCGGTGGATCATCACAGGACCCATTCAATCAAGGTAGTATCGGTACGGGTCCAATACTGAGTAAGTTAGCGAGTGCGCTAAGGCCAAGTATACAATCATACCACATAACACACATAGCACAATCAAATAGGCAACATGCGATAGCACACATGATAAGGCCTGATCACTTCCGGTGACTTATTCTTTATTCTCATTAATAATATGTTCATTCCACACATATTCTTAAATAGTCCATGTGAGTGCGGGAACCCCACTATTATAGCCGGTGGACCGGATGTAAACACACAGGGCAGAACGCCTCTGACCACTATTATAGCCGGTGGACCGGAAGTAAACACACAGGGAAAGACGCCTCTGACCACTATTCTTACCGGTGGACCGGACTGGCCCCGACTCACATGGTGTTTCGTTGTAAGTATTCAGTATTTTCCCATGGATTAACTTATTTACTTGGGTCTGTCGAGCCGAAAACCCCCACTATTATAGCCGGTTGACCGGAAGATAAACGCATAGGGCAAAACGCCTCTGATCCACTATTATAGCTAGTGGACCGGAAAATAAATGCATAGGGCAAAATGCCTCTGATCCACTATTATAGCCGGTGGACCGAAAAAATAAATGCACATGGCAGAACGCCTCTGATCCACTATTATTTCCGGTGGATCGGAACATGGGCTCGGCTCAACATATTTCGCTTTACGTGATTAATGTCTTATCAGTGTCTTATTAAATCACACATCACCCTTAACATGCATGCCCGCTACATTCTACTGCTTTCTTTTCGAGCGGCCCGTCCCATATGTTGAGACTCTTACCCTCCTTTTTCACACCCCAACATTCTTTCCCATAAGCCTGGAAACCCTAGTTGGACCTATGTGGCCCAACCTCTCCTTACTCACCTCACCATTGTTTGTTCCTTTCCCCACATCTCATTCTTACCAGGTCAAACACAAGGCATGTCACTTTACTCCTCAACCTCACATGCGATCGACAAAACCCTAGTTGGCCACCTCAAACCCTAGTAGCTTACTTCTTCCACAAGTAATCTCTCCTCTATATCCCAAGGTCTCTCCTTTCATATGGAAACCCATACTCATCTTTTATATAATAGAATTCTCACTCTTAACCTAAACTCCATCCTTCCTTAATCATCCGCACTTTCGTACTCCCCAAGTATTCACTTTCTTACCGAAACCCTAGTTAGGCCCCTTATGCACTCTCGTACTAACCTACGTACTATTTTTCACCTCAAGTCCCCAATCACTCCACAACTCTCCCATTCTCTTATTTACACCCAAATTCAACTTTTCTCACGTAAGACACCCCCCATGCAAGAGTTAGTCACCTCATGCAAACACCCCAAGTCACCATGCAGATTTTAAGGCTCCCATGCATGGTTCCCAACTTTCATTTACTTTAGACCTTCTTCTCACTTAAAACTTCTCTCATGGATTATGAGGCACTTTGGTCAACCCCATATCCCCCTTAATGGTCTCACTTCCCATTCCCCATCTTATTATTCCTTTGGTCCCATTTCATAATACCAAAACCCTAGCATGCATGTCCTAGAGGGCTGTATCAACACATCATAAATATCACACATAAAACATGCCATACTCATGTCATAGAAAGTACACACGACGTACCTCAAATTCCAAGCTGCGCTACACATGAGACAAGTTATCCATAAATCATATAATGCACATTAGCATGGTATACACAACAATCAACACATCACATCACACATAGCACAAGGCCATAGCTTCGTCCTTACCTAAGGTGACGCCGGGCTTAGAGCACGCTCCTCTAACTCCTTAGGACTTTGGTCGGGGTCACCTATAAAAGGGGAAAATACTAAGTATTAGTTTCCCTCAAAGTACCGTCATCCCTTATTCTAGTTTAGGATTAGGGTTTATATTACTAAAGAAAGTATTATACAAAACTAGGGTTTTTATCTTAAAGTTAGTATATTAGCCATTACTAATCAAAATGTGTTTATTTTTGATACTCAGTGTTACCCTTATTTTATTAAACCCATTAGTTCTAATCTTGTAGTAATAGGGTTTATGCTAGCTATAGGAAAATAGTGTTAGTATTAATAAAATAGTGACACTAATGTCTAGTGATAGAAACCCTAGCGTTTTAAGGCCAAGTCTATTAATGGTGTTATAGTTGAAATAATAATATTACAAAGTCACAACACTACAAGTAAACTATTCCTAAGGGTGATAATGATAATAGTTGTATATTCTTGAATAATACCAGGGTTCAAATGCTTTTGGTTATAATAATAAGGTAGTGATAGTAGTAGTAATAGTAATAGTTAATAATAGTACCATAGTAATGAGGTTAGGGTAAAAAGCATTAGGGGTAATGTTAAGTGGTATGGTAATAAGGTTCAAGTACTCTTCTTGGTTAACCACCCTATGATATTCACTAGCTTGAGTTAAGTAACATGGATAAGAACAAGAATAGTATTATTATTAGCAAAATGATAAGGGTGTTAAGTATAATAATAATAATAATAATAATAATAATAATAATAATAATAATAATAATAATAATAATAATAATAATAATAATAATAATAATAATAAACCTAGTAGTATTAATAATAACAATAATAACAACCAAGTAAGGTTAAGCAACAATGATAATAACCTTAGTAAAGGTAATAGAGATAATAATATTAGTAATAATGTTGTTAATACTAACACTTATAAGAAAAATAAAACTAAAGGTGAGTATAGTAGAAGTTAGGGTTCCAAGGGATGCTAGTATGGTAAAAATGATAACTTTAATATCAGAGATCATAATATTAGTAATAATAATAATAATAAAAGTAGTAATAATAATAATAATAAAAGAATAATAATAATGATAATAATAAGTATAATGGTATTAATATTAGTTAATCTTAATAATAGCTATATAGAAAGAAAATTTAAGGCTTGGGATGAGTGGAAGACCACCTAGGGTCGGTGGTGGTCCTGCGGTGGCGTGTGGTGGCGACGACGGCGGCGATGGAGGAGGAGAAGAAAGGAAAAGATGGAGGTGGTGGTTAGATGGGAGGAGAAAAGGAGAAGTTTGAGGTGGGGAAAGAAACAGCAAGTGAAGGGGAGTGGAGTGAGGGTGGTGGCGTGGCAAGGGGTGGCGGCGCGTGGTGGTTGGCACGGTGGCCGAGGGTGGTGGAGAGAGGTGGAAGATTGGGGAGGAAGGAGGAGAGGGAGGCAGGGGGAGTTGAAGGCAGGGGAAGGTAGAGGAAGCTTCCCTGGGTGTTTTGGAGGGTGGAGGAGGTGCCGGTAGAGGCGGAAATGGGCGGCGGAAGGCGACGCGAGGGGCGGCGAGGGGCTGGAACAGGCTGTTAGAGGAGGCACTTTTGCATGCCCCGGGTCGTGCAAGGAAAGGGAATGGGTGCTGGTGGTCTGGTTTCGTAGAGGAAAGTGCAGGGATGGTCTCGGTGGGAGGATTTGGTTGCGGTGGTCGCCGAAGGTGGCAGAATAAAGAGTTGTTTGGGCGGCAGCGAGCGACTGGGGTTTATAGGCTGCGAAAGAGGGAGCTCGGTTACAGCTGCTAAGACGGGTATTTATAGGCTAATTGAGGAGGAAAAAGACAAGAGAAGAAGAGGACAAACAGAGCAGGTGTGGCAGGAGCACCGGCCGGCGGTGGCAGGCGGTGCAGTCCTGCCATGGTAGATTAGGTCAGGGAGGGGGGAAGAAAAAGGAAAGGAGATGGCAAGCGGGAAGGGGAGAGAGGGACTTGGTTGGGGTCAAAAAGAGGAAAGAAAATGACTGGGAAGGGTAGGGGAGGACGGTTGGCGCTGGGCTGATGGCTGCCGGCGAGATTTGGGGCTGCAAGTCGAGTTGTAGGTCGGGGAAGAAGGGGGACGGTTGGACCGGTCGGTCCAGGGGGGAAAAGAAAAAAAAGAAAGGGATCGGCCGGCCTAGGCAAGGAGGGTGCGCGAGACGGGCTAGGGAGGGAAAATGAGGTCTAGGCCGACGGGCTGGCCCAAATCGGGGGAGAAAAATGGGGAAAAAAGAAAATAAGTAAAGGAGGAAGAAAGAAAAAGGAAAAGAAAGGAGAAAAAGGGAAAAATGATAAAATGGTTGGGTTGGGGTATTGGTCTTTATTTATTCATATAGTTATTTTTGATATTTAATTTTAATAAAAATTATTTTAAGTATAATAATTAAATTCATTTTTAAATTAATTAGGCTATTTTGGATAAATTGTCCTTAACTTCCATTTTAATTAGTAAAATGTCCAAAATTTTATAAATAACTTATTTATTATTTTCTCCTTATTTTCCTCAATTAATTTCCTCTTTATTTAATGAAGTAATTTATTTTCTTAATTAATTTTTTTCCTAATAAATCACTATTTTGCCATAATTCCCAAATTAGGATTTTTGGGGTATTTCACTTATGGCATGTGAATGATGATTATATATGTTGTGTGTACGATGTTATATGATGTGGCCCTCTAGGACATGCATGCTAGGATGTTTAATAACAGGATATGGGTGAAAGGCATGAAAAAGAAAAATGGGAGAATAATATAACCAAGGGGAAGTAAGTTGGCTAACGTATGAAAGAATGACCTAAATAATCCATGATCCTTGAGTGGTGAAAAAGAGAGGGGACATAAGTAAAATGAAAGAGTGGGAGAAACTAGGGTTGCATGGGAGGAACTAGGATTTAGGAAGAAACCCTAATGTGAGAAGGTGGAAAAAGAAAATAAATAAAATAAATGAGAATAAGAGGGGTATGAAGTGAGAGTTGAATCTAAGGGTCGTAACGTGTGGGGTGTTAAATAGTTTGGGTGGTGTGAGGATGGGCCACATAGGCCTAAATTAGGGTTTCTAGAGAAAGCCATAGGGTAAGGCGGTGAGTTAACCTTGGGTTATAAGGTGGTGGGCCTTGACCCACACACTTAGGAGTCGGGCTCCTGGTGTGAGAGAGTGGATTAAGGGAAGGATGTCGGGGTGAGTTAGGAGGTGCAGAAATCTCAAGATATGGTACGAGCCCTCCTGCGAGGATAAGTGTGGATATAGGTAGTCATGCATGTCAAGGGTGAAATAATTTCGATTAAGATACGATTAAAACACTAACCACTCAAAGAGGAAGATGTTGAGCTGGACCCACACCGCTCTACTGGCAAATAATAGTGGCCAGGGTTGGGGTACCCTGCATGACCGATCCACCGGTGAATAATAGTGGCTAGGTGCATTTTGCCTTGCATGATCATTCCACCGGCTATAATAGTGGGGGATTCCGTTCTCAACTAACCAAACCTAAAAACGATAATACATGGGGAATGCACTAATTACTTACAGTGGAACACCTCGTGAGTTGGGGCCAGACCGGTCCACCAGCGAATAATAGTGGCCAAGAGCATCTTGCCCTGCATGACCGTTCCCCCGGCTATAATAGCGGGGTTCCTGCACTCATATGAAAATTTATACTCCGAAATTATTGATTGATGATGGATTATTGGCTTAAAGGCCCTAAAAGTATCGATTGTTAATTATGACCTATCAATATTTGGTTGACTCGTTAAGTATGCGAATATAAGAAAGCTAATGTTACGTATACCCCATTAATATCCGATTAACTTGTTGGATGTGTGAATGGACGGATCTGAATATCATGTTTACACTTATCGTTATGAATGGAAACAGTAGTATATCATGTGTTACATTGTGGGCTTACTTTTAAGTGTGTTTTAAAGGTTTACTCAGTATCGTAGTACTGAAGGATTCCATTAGTGGGGCCCCTTCCTATTCAATGGGCAGTGTCCCCATACAGGTCTTTTTAGGTACTATTCAAGTGGGAAACGGGAAAGAGCGTAAGGATTATTCGGACTTTTAGGGTTCTCCCTTTTGCCTTTACTTTCTAGTTTAAATGTATTCCTTGTTCTTGTAACCATCATTGGTGGAATCTATTCTTATAAAATATTTACTTGCGTTACTCTAATTTTAAATATGATTTGAATTTCTAGCAATTGATATTTTATTCTTTAGCCTTAGCACTTGATACTGGAACGGTATGAGTGAACCGGTCTGGTACTAAGTGTGGCGGTAATATCCCTGAAATTCATATTTTGTTATTTTACTTATGCTAATCTTTTAATAAAACAAAATTTTTCTGTATTAAATTTTGGGGGTGTTACACCTTTTCTCAAAGGCAGTCAACCCTATCAGTTTATGACAAAGAGATGTTGTCAATTTTGTTTGCTGAGCATTACTTGATGGATAGATACTTTAAAATTAAATTAGACCACTAACCACTCAGTAACTCCTTAACCAAAGAATAATTAAAGATTTACAGCAGTTTTGGTTGGCCAAACTAATGGCATATGATCATGAAATCATATACAAAAAGGAGAAGGAGAATGTGGCAACTAATTCCCTATCCAGAATTAATGAGGGAGAACTCCTAGCTATCTCGATGTCCACCTTACAATCAGAACTTTTGGAAAAGGTGTGAGGAAGCTAGGAAAGTGATGAGAATCTTAAGGAATTGAAGTGGTAACTACAAAAAAACACTTCAATTCTTCCTAGATATAGTTATTCACAACAACTACTCAAGAGAAAGGGCAAATTGATGGTGGGCAACGAGCCACAGCTATGGCAACATTTGTTAGAAATATATCATGCTTATCCTATAGGTGGGCACTCAAGAGTTCGGGCTACTTATCAAAGAGTGGCTAGCCTCTTTTACTAGAAGGGACATAAGAAGGAGGTGAGGGAATATATGAGGACATGTGACATATGCCAAAGAAATAAGTATGACACCTTAACATATCCAGGGAAGCTGCAACTGTTACCTATCCCTCAGACCATTTGGGTAGACATTAACATGGATTTCATTGAGGGATTACCTAATTCTCAAGGAAAGGAAGTCATAATGGTCATTAATGATTAACTTAGCAAACATGCACACTTTGTGGCACTTAAACACTCTTACACAACATCAAAAGTGGCTCAAGAATTTATGAATCATGTGTATAAGCTACATGGGTGTAACATCCCCAAATTTACTACTCGAATTTTTTTTAAGTGGAAGCGTAAAATCAAATAGTTGGGTGTTACCACTGTAATTGATATAAGTTTGACTAATCTCACCATCCTTACATGAATCACAAGACAAAATGATTAAAAAATTTAAAACATGATTATAAAAAGAGATGAGACAACTATTAATAACATTAAATAAGAGTTTAGAGATTAACTTCGATTATAATATCAAATATAGCAAAAAGGGATCCTATGGAACTAAGAATCCAAAAAGATATCCAGGTAAAACTATCATTCAGATAACATGACTCTACGCCCAAACCCTGATAAAAATAAGTCACTCCTCCATATATATCGCATCAAAGGCTGCTAAATCATTAACCCACACATAAATAGCTGGGTCATCTACTCATTGGATTGAGCAGCACCCATGAAAATAGATGATCAGTACTCTACGTACTGAGTAAGGTAACGATACAGGCAAGCAGGGTTACACATAATACAAGAATTCTCAAAGCAATCATACATGCGCAAATCGAAGAATGCTAGATAACTACTAATTCCAAGTCTTTCATTAGATATACCATATTCCAATCTTTTATTTACATTGAGTTCAGGGACCCCACTATTCTTAAACCTATGGAACGGTCTGAAACACCTCTCTAGGATAATACACTTGAAGCACTATTATTATTTGGTGGAGCAGAGCCAACACCCCTCAGAGTAAAATACTTTTGAGCCACTATTTATTAAACTGGTGGATCGGTCTGAAGCACGTTTCAGGGATAACATATCTGAGCCATTATTATTATTCGGTGGAATAGACTCAACACCTCGGTCCTGGCTCACGTAGTCTTCTACTTTAAATGATTAGTATCTTTTCATTTATACTTTAACTCTTAATTATATTTTCATTCATGCTGAGTATGGGGCCCCACCATTCTTAATCCGGTGGAACAGACTAAAGCACCTCTCAGAGATAACACATTCGAGCCAATATTATTATCTTATAGAACAAAGCCATATAAACACCTCGGCCCAACTCAAGTGATCTTTCACTTTACATTATTAGTATCTTATTCAGAGTTGATTGGATATTATCATGTCGAACTCAAGACATACAATTAAACACATAAGTACGACCACGTAATTATCTTCAAATTATCATAATACCTTTAGGGTAGACAAGATAATCTTATTCTCCCGAAGCCTTATAAAACCTAAAGCATATACATTCCGAATAAATATCTAAAGTACACATCCTTAGTTTCCCATAGATATTTTGTATCTAATATTATACCCAAACATGTACTTACATAATTTTATTACTCTCAAGAATATCATTCCATAGTATTTCCATAATTAAATTATTTAATATAACATACTCAACACAAATGTATATACAAAAATACAAGTATCACATAAAATCCTAGCTACAACATGTATCCTTATCTACAAGGACACCAAGCTCTATACACATAAATCCTATGCCTCCTCTGAGATCACTAGAAGATCACATATGAAATTAAGATAAAATATGATTAGGATCGAAGGTTAAAAATTAAGAGGGAAGTTATGGTAGAGAAGGATAAAAATGGAATTTATTAGCGTCAAATGGAAATTGAATTGTATAAAAGTGTAGAAGAATGTGTGGTAGAGCTATGGTTAAATTTTGGTGGTGTTTGGACAAGATTTGGGGTGAAAATAGGGTTGCACGGCTAACATGTGAAGTTGCATGGCTAGACGGTGCAAGAGTTTCATAGCTATGCAGTAATAGTGCACAACATATTGAAGGAAGAAAAGATGCACTGCCAGGCAGTGCAAGAATTACATGACTATGTAGCACTGGGTTGAGAGAAAATAAAATGCACGACCAGACGGTGTAAGAATTGCACAGCGGTAGGGGACCTAAGCATTGTACAGTCGTGCAGCAGGCCATGTACAGGTTGTGTACTCTAAAACTCTACAATGAATAAGGGGAAGGAGGAGGGAAAAGAGGCAGCAGTCGGTGGCGATGGCAGGTAACGACAAGGGAGAATGTTGAGGCAACCTTGGTGGTTGGTCCATTAGCCAAAGGGCGGCTAATGGTGGCTTGGGTGGTGGATTGGGTGTTTTGAATGCCAAAAACAGGGAAGAAGGGGGAAGAAGAAGGAGAAAGGAGAAGGAAGAAGAGAAGAAGGTCAGGGAGCTGATGGATAACAATAAAATGGAGGGATGGAGGGGTATATATACTAGTAAGGTGGCGTGCGTTGGAGGATAAAAATGGCAAGGGTGACGACGGCGATGATGATGAATCTGCCGAGAAGAAGAAGAAAGAAGAAAGAAAAGGATAGGGGATGGTGATGGTTGAGATGGATGGGAATCAGGCAGAGACATGCGGGGGTGATGATGAAGAAGAAAATGTGTATGGGAGGATAAGGCAGGGAGAAGAAGGAAGAAGAAGGGTGGTAGGAAAGTGATGGTTGTTGCGAAAATAGAGCAGTAGTAGGGAGAGGAGGAGGAGGAGGAGGAGGAGGAGGAGGAGAAGAAGAAGAAGAAGAAGGAAACAAGAGGGAGTGGCAGGGCTAGCAGGGATGGTGTCATGGTGCATGTGGGAGGCAAGTGGAGGGTGGTGTAGAGGAAGCTAAGCTCCTCATGCCATAAAATTGGGGCAGGAGAAGAAGGGAAAAGAAAAGAAAAGAAAAAGGAAGAGAAGGGAAGAAAGGAAGAAAAGAAAAGGAGAAAGAAAATGAAAAGAGAGAAGGGTTAGGGAATTAGGATTAGATTAGAAATTTTGGATTAGCCAAATAATTTGGATAAGAGAAAATTTTAGCGGGTTTGAATTTTAGTTTACGGTTTATCTGAAATAAGGTTTTAGTTTCAGGATTAAGAAATTTGATTAAGGTTAACAATAAGATTTCTTGATATTAGAATCAAATTAGGACGCTAATGATGTGAGATTAGTCTAAGCAAATTTTCGGGGTATTATAATGGGTTACCACAAAAAATTACTAACGATCATGATCCTATATTCTTGAGTAAGTTCTGGCAGGAACTATTTTAGCACCGCGGGGTTAAGCTTCAATTGTCAACAACTTATCATCCCCATATTAATGGGAAATCAGAATTTCTTAATAGGTGTTTAAACACTTATATGAGGTGTATGATAGGGAAAGCTCTTAAAGAATGGGCTAATTGGTTATCCTTTACTGAATATTGGTACAACACTATGTATCATTCGGTTATACAGATGACACCCTTTGAAGCTATATATGGTCACCCCCCTCCCATATATTTACCATATTTTCCAGGGGATTCAATGGTCAATTAGGTGGACAAAACTCTCATAGCTAGGGAGAATGCCCTCGCAATCCTTAAACACCATCTTAGGAGAGCATAAGAAGGAATGGAGAGGTAGGCTAACAAGCATAGAAGTGAAAGAGTTATCGAGATGGGAGATTGGGTGTATGTTAAATTGCAACCCTATAGGCAAGTATCCTTGGCTAATAGGGTAGTGTACAAATTATCTCCTAGGTACTATGGTCCTTATAGGGTGGTGGATAAGACAGGGGAAGTAGCGTACAAGCTGAAACTTCCCCCTTCCTCAATAGCTCACCCGGTGTTCCATGCCTCTTTATTGAAGAAGGGGTATTAGGGAAAGTTAACCACCCACTTTCCAACTTCTTACAACATGATCCTTGACCTCAATTGTGTGCCCATGGCTATACTAGACCAGAAAATAGTGAAAAAAGGCAATCAAGCTGCCACCAAAGTCTTGGTGCAGTGGTCCAATGGAAACGAGGATGATGCTACCTAGGAGTATTACTATGACCTCCTCAAACGCTTCCCTAATTATGACCCTTGTAGATAAGGGTAAGTTGAAGGAGGGAGTATTGTTATGCAACTAGCAATGGACAAAGATGAACCTTATGCAGAAGGGAAGGAAGGCAAAGAGCTAGGGCCAAAAGTGAGCATCAAAGCTCCTGCAATAGAGGAAGATTAGTAGATCAATAGTTAGCTCCCTTTAATCCAATGTATTCTAGTTAGTATTATTAAAATGTAGTGTTGAAGTGTAGTGTATTAGTAGTAAGATGGGTCATAGTGTAAGGCCATAGTGCCATCCATAGACAATTATAGTTGGACATATATGTAATCGTTGCAATGAAAATCGGTTATGTAGAATGAACTCCAACTCATATCTTCTCTTTGTCTATTCTCTCTAATTCTCCCGATTCTGGCCTAAAATTTTTGTTACTTTTTTGAATTCAGCAGAT
This sequence comes from Tamarix austromongolica, assembly GCA_039764185.1. Classification (NCBI taxonomy): domain Eukaryota; kingdom Viridiplantae; phylum Streptophyta; class Magnoliopsida; order Caryophyllales; family Tamaricaceae; genus Tamarix; species Tamarix austromongolica. The sequence goes on along the minus strand of CM077808.1, from coordinate 5,413,470 downwards.
TGAATTCCTGGCAGTAACATCAATCTTAACTATTGGTAATGCTCATCACCATATATTTTACTAGATGTATTAATATATTTCAACATTGTTATAATATATTTCCCCATCTAATAAATTAATATTCGACCATTACGGCTTGTTTGGTAAATGGGAATGGGAGTTTGAGAATTAAAGAGTGGGAATGAGAATGAGAATTAGGAACTGGGAATTGGTTTATTTAGTCCCATTCCCATGTTTGGTATTTGATGGGATTAATTTGGGAATAAAAGTTTCCTATGCTTAATACGTGGGAATGAGATTGGAAATATAGTCATAAATTTACAAAAATATTATTCTTATATTTATAATATATATATATAGCCAATTATTATTATGTTTTTCCATTATTCAACTATGTTTTCCTTATAATAGATCATATAATATAAGATCAGATCCGATCATGTTAGATCTGATTTGATATAATCAGATAAGATAATAGTAATTATTATTATTATTATTATTATATCAAATAATATTTACAATAATAATTATTATTATAATTATAATTATCTTTATTTTAATTATAATTATTACTATAATTATTATCTTTATTATATTTTTAATTATAATTATAATTATCATTATAATTATTATCTTTATTATATTTTTAATTATAATTAATTATTACATTAATTAGAATTATAATAAAGGTAATAATTATAATGATATTAATAATATAGTTATAATTATTATAAAGATAATTAACATCATTATTATAATTAATATCATTAATATAATGTTATACACAATATAAGGTTATTTTGATCTTTTTATCTTCTACCCTAATTCCCACCCTTCTAATACCACATCCCCCTAAGGAATAAATTGGTGGGAATAAACATTTCAAAATTTTATTTTAATTTTCAATCCCTTAAAATAAACAATAATATATTTAAATTTCTTTCTAAATTTTTATTTCTACTATTTTAATTCCGCCGACCAAACTAGCCGTTAGTGACTCCTTTCGTGATATTATTCCTTCACTTTGTGCTCGGGTGAACCCCTACTGGGAATTACGAAAAACAATATGAAGAAAAAATTCCAGCGTCAGTTGCCAAATTTGCTTGAGTGAACCCCTGTGGGTAAGTCCGAGACCCAAAAACAACCGACTGCCTGGCTGCGCCGTCGGTCGTACGCGTCTCTCTTTCCTGAAGGGTCTAAGGGTATTGCGGAGAGCAAAGATACCGGCGGTGGGGACCACATAGGGTAATTGGAGGATTGGCCTCCTGTTGAAAGATGGTGGGCGTGCTAGTATGGCTGATTTCTTTCTTCATCCTCATCGCTCTACTCGTCATTGTTGTCTATCAGGTCAGACCCCTTGTAACCCTACATTTCGGCATTACAATTTGGCTCTTATTGATATTTTGCTTTGGTCAAAATATCACCTTGATCTGATCATTGGGAGTATTCAATTTGATTTCAGTTGCTAATTTTATTTTATTTTTCAAGACAGTGGGGTCAAAGAGCAATTTTTTTTCCTTTTTTCCTGTCAATCTAATCCTCTTATTCGAGCTTATTAGAGTTGAATGTGTTGCTTGGATTGAATGGAATACAAATGCTTGTTCATAATTGACCTTAGGGTGATATATATCCTGATGGTTCTCTACTCTTGGATTTGGGTTATTGGCTCTTGTTCAGTCGTACATGTGGGCATTATTTCTTGTAGTGTCTTTCAATGTTCTATGGTGATTAACCCTTGAATTTCTAGTTAATGAACTATGGTTCAAGGTTGTTAAAACCTGAATTTTGACTATGATTGACGGGGTCATGGGGGGATCCTTAATACAATCCTAAAATTGTAAGATCCTATGAAAAATGCAAAAATATGATCAGAATATGCTTTGAATGCTCACATGTTAAAGGATGCTAAACACAATCTTAAGCTTTATGTCGATACTAATTTATATTGTAGTAACTTAAAGTATCAATTGTTGAATTAGCATACCAGTATGGAATCACATCAAGTTAACAATGATGACAAAAGAAAAGTTAAGGAAGGACAATGAGATGGTAGAATTAGTAGCATCAATCCTTCATTATAGGGGCTATAGGAAATATATAACTTATTGTGTTTTGATTGCAAGATGTAGCTTTACGGATAACATGGAATGAGCACAGAAGTTCAAATTTTGCAGAGACAACCGAATAGTGACCTTTATCATTTGAGAAAGTTTTCTAAATCAAGATAAAAGAAGAAGAGTTTGGTTTACATGGGAACACAATAAGCTGGTTTAGCAATCATGCTATTAGGATTCTTGATTGCGGGTCGAGCCTACCTCCGAACCATTTGGGCCAAGTGACTCAATTTTAGTCCTAGTGTGTTAGATTTAAGTTATTTATAAGTATTAGGAATTTGTTTTATTTAACTATTGGTAGGCTATAGTTCATTGAGAGGTTTATGTATAAGGGTTAATAAGTCTGATTAATAAAAGGCACGTTAAGCCTTAGGTTTGCTAGTAACTTGGCTTGCTTCCCAAGCTATGATCAACTATAGATAATGGCCTCCGTAATAAACAAGTTAGGAGAATTAGCAATAGCCGATTCATTAGCTCTTTCCTTTCTCATCCATTGCCTCTCTCTATCCTCACTTTAGTACCCTAATTCCCATAATTCATTATTGAACAATTCCTCAAGTCTCCCCCGAATGCATTTAATTTCATGAGAACTACTGCTAAATCTTCCCATGACTTTGCCGTGGCTAGATCCTCGGATTAGGTTCCTAACAAAGTGATATCCCGATGCTGTGGTTTTGCAAACCCTAAAATAAGTCATTGCCTCCATGAAGGATCTCACAAAAAGAATAGAAAAAACAAATAGGGAACTTTAATAGGTAATTTGTGAATACACAAGACAAATAGCTCAAAGGCCAGCAAGCAATGTTGTGCAAGCAATCACCTTGCCGGTAGGTCCTACTTGCCAATCAACGAGCATCTTAGCTGCTCACCCCAACATGCCTAGCCACCGCTTCTCATGTCGACCCTTCTTTGCTCCGATCACAACCTCTTTGCCCACCTCTTCACTATTGTGTAGGTTGCTGATCTAATAAGGGCTTTAGGTGCCTTGCCACCTCCTTGTTGCCGCCTCTCATTAGCTCCTATTGCCACCTCCAAACCCTAGCTAGCCCTCTGCAACCATCAAACCCTAAAACCACTCAAGCCCTCCACAACCCCACAAAATCAATCCCTTTGTTGCTGCTTTAATTTACAAACACGATGAGGGCCTAATGTTTTAAGAAGTTTAAGGTGCAGATAGACAATAGGGAGCTTAGAGCCCAGGAGCTAGGCATAAGGCAAAGGCATGCACCTAGGCAAAATAAGGTGCATAAATTACTTAAAAAAGCTAAAGATGATTAAATGACTTAATTTTCCCCAAAAAAAAAGTGTACCATAAAAAATTTCTTAAAAAAAATTGCAACCTATGAGTTTATTATACCAATACTAGCAAAATATTAAAAACTCATCTTCTATAAGTCTATCTTCATCCTTGAAGGCATTTGATTTTGGCCTATAGCCTTCATCATCATCATCCACATCCGTTTTTTATTTATCTCAAATGCTTGTTATAGTTATTGCCTTCTCCTTCTCTCTGTTAGTGTTTGAGAAGGCTTAAGGCATACCCTTGCACACTTTGCCAATATTGCCCCGCCTTGGATGAAAAATGTCCCAACGCCCCATCGCCTTGCGCCTTAAGGCACACCTTTTCAAACATTACTCTTTGTTTTTATTTGGTTCTCTATTCTCTATCTTTTATTGTTCTTTCTCTTTATTATTATTATTATTATTATTATTATTTTATATTTTAAGTTGAGCAGCTACATAATCACATTTGTACTTCATATGCTACATCATTGTTGCTAATTATTGTCACATTTAAATTGTTTTCCTTCTTTCTCTTTTTTGGTGAAGACTTGATATTTTTTTTTTCCGGGGATAAAAGCGTGAATATTTAGGATTTGTTCCAATAAAGGCATAAATATTTTTGAATATCTTGTAAAAGCATAAACATTTATAATTTGTTTTCATTAAGGCATGGGCATTTTAAAAATTAAAAATTTAAGGCATAAAATTTTAGACTTTATTTCCAAGATATAAACGCTTAGACTTTGTTTCAATTAAGGTATGAATGAAAATTACTAGAATTGCCTAAAATTGAATGTTTTAAAGAAATTTATGCTTTAATAGGAATAAAGTCTGATCACATATACCTGTATGAAAAATGTAAAACCATTTATGCTTTTATGGAAACAACTGTCTTTAAAAGTACTCTTGTCTTTTCTTTTCTAGTGAATTTTTCCTTTCTAAAAATGTCTATTAGCCCTCCTATGACCTCTTTTTTCCTCCCCTTTCCTCCCCAACCTAAGATTTAATTACCATATTAAGTGTAAATTTTTTTGAATGACTTTAAAACAAGTAACCTAAAAATAAAAGGCGTGTGCTTTAGTGACTTGTGCACCTTATTGATATTGCCTCACCTTGGGCCTTGTGAGGCGAACCTTTTCAAATACTATGAGGAAATTGGCCACACTTCATCTATCCTATTGCCCACCCAATTCCTTCATCCTTTGCCTACCTCCTGCCACCATAAACATCACCTCTAGAAACCCTGAGCCCCGTCATCCACCTTTGGCGAACCTCCAACCCCCTTTGCTGCCTCTATTGCCCCTTTACAAGTCATGACCATTTGTTAACCATCACACATTGTCCACAGAACCCCAAAATCCTTCAGAACCCCTTCGTAACACCTTTATACCTTAGTGCTAGCCTAAAACTGCTGCCTAACTCTCCTGCATTGCCTGACATTCCATGGAAACCCTCAACTACTAATTTACCACTCTTAGTGTCGCGAAGCCTTCCTAGCAATTAAAATAATTGGGTCGTGGTTAAGCTCTTACTGCACTTAGACACCCTCAATGACTTTAATTGAACCTTAGGAGCAACTGCCACAAGTTGTTAATGCGCCATCTATCTGAGTATCATTTGTCTTGAGGCCGGAAGGAAATTGTAGATCATATTGGGGGCTAAACTAATATAAGAGTCAATTTAGGCTTTCCTGGAAATAGCTTATATGAATGTGGTTTGAGAATTTTCTTGGATCTTATTAGAGCACACTCATGGTCCAATGGACACTCTCCACCTTCTCCACCCTGAGCGGGTCCACCAATTTGGCCTCTTTGGCTCTGGGTGATCCTACCTACTAAGTTGCCTATTATGTGGTCACAACTTGACATTTCATGGCTCCCTAACCAAGATTTTGGTGCTGTAATTGAAGAGGACCCTACTAGCTAGATCGTAATTGGGTTGCTAAAATGTAATTGTTTTCTCTAAATCCAAAGTAATCTTCAAATTTGTTGTCGTAATTGACAAATTTAGTAGGCATCGGCTTAACATAAGCCTCTAGATTATATAAATCTCCAAAATCAAAATGTACATCATTTTGCCCCAACATATGGTATATATAAAGATTGTAGCTCCTAGGGACAAGCCTTACATCAAAATGGGAGGGAGTAATTTCTATAAGAAAAGGTAATATAATTAAAGATATTAGATTAGGGTTTGTAGATTTAATCTACTATTTTTGAGAAGGTTAAGAGGAAAGGAGGATGAGAGATAACGGGTAGAAATCATAAAAAATGTGGGGAAGAGACATAACAGAAGAAAATGGACAAGTTCCCACAATAGATGAAGAGAGAGAAGGGAATGGGATGAAAGTTGTGGGTTCCCAAAATAAAAGAAAAATGAAAGGTGTTGTTTCCCAAGGCATTACCATGAGTAGTAAGTTAAAGAAAATAGTGAGTGGTAGTAGATGGACCCTTGACAATTCTTCATGTTCCCACTAAAGGTTTTGATACTTGATTGATATTTGCTATACTCTAAAAGCTATGTTTGTTTACACTTTATCGATATGGCAAAGCTAGGTCCTCTTCAACATGTAATAGTGAGTGAATTTTTCCTTTACTTGGATTGGCTTTTGTTGAAGGTTCATTAGAGCACACCAATTGTTGGTGATTGAATTTGGAGAGGTAGAGCATGATACTATGTTTAGCACATGTCGTGGGCTGATGTACCTTGTAAGAGCTTGATGTCACTTTGAGTCCTTTTGCTAATGAAGAGATTGAGTAGTGTTGACATATGGTTACTTCTCACTAAAGTTGATGCCACTTTAACAATCCAAAAGCAATGATTGAACACTAGTGTATCTCTGCTTTTTAGTTCTTCATGGTGTATGGACTTTGGGGGGGGGGTATGCCCACCAAAAGTCATCTTTTTAATTTTCTTTGTTGTTATATTTTTAATATACAAATATTTAATTCTAGTTACATCACTCCCTAGGTTTGTCTGTGGTTTACTTGTAATGAAAATTACATTTATAAGATATTTTTACCTTTTAATAAAGAAAAAAAGAGAATATAGCAAGCAAAATAAATATGAGAAGCATTATAATGAAAGGCTTTAAAAACAAGTTTTTTTTTTTTTTGGGTAAAGTAAAATGATAGACATTGAGCGTTTTATTGAGCGGAGAAAGTTGGGCCATGATTTAGGCCTTAATGTCACGACCCGTTTATTTTTTTCACATTTTTGTCCGGAAGGTTCTAAAATATTCTAGAGTCGTGTGGACTCTAGTAGAATTGTGTGGAAATGTATGGAACCTTGTGTAAATATCTAGAGACCTCCTAGAATGGTGTGGAACTCTCTAGAATCCTAAAGGCTAGAAGGATCATGAAAGGATTTAGAAGAGTCTCCTAAAATATCTTGTAATCTAGAGGTGTCTCTAGAATTATCTACAAGGATATGGAAGACCTAGAACCTTCCACCAAAGGAGGGAAAGGGAGGGGGACCTCAACTATAAATAGAGGACCACCCCATTTGCTCCTATCACCTCTCAAGTTGTAAGCTCTCTCCTCTCTCACCAATAAAGAGTTCTCTTCTTACACACAAACTCTCTCACTCTCTCTACGCCTCTTAAGTTCTCCAAGTGTTCTTACTCGTCTTCAAAAGGCTTGGTAATAGCCTTAGTTCGGGAAAGGCTGACTTAGTGAGCACTAAAGGTGTTGTGCTTCTAAGTGCCGCACGGAAAAGACTTAGGGGAAAGAAGTCACCCCGTGACACGTGGTATCAGAGCCTGGTTTGGTTGAAGCTTTGGTTACAAGGGATCGTAGCCATGGCAAATGACGAGTTGGTAAAGAACCCAAGTGAGACCACAACCGTCTCTATGGAGACCCGAGGTAGGGAACGTGAGAAGAAGGGCAAGGGTATTGCCAAAGATAAGTCGGTGTCTAAGGACCGACTCTCTTCACTCGAAGAAAGGATTGTTCGGGTGGAGAGAAGGATGGATGGGTCAGTGGAGAGACTCGATATGCTGGATGAATATCTCGGTGAAGATATTCGTGGGGAATTCCTTGGTGGCATTAACCGCTTGTTGGAGGAATTCCGAAGAGATATTGGCATCCTAAGGGAGGAATTTGGCACCCTTAGGGCGGAGCACATTGCGTTGAGGCGAGATCTCAACCAAGGACGGCATGGCGGTCATGTTGGAGGACCAAGGGTCCAAGGCCCCGAACCACCCAAATACGGAGGTAAGCGCGATGCCAAAGAACTTGATAATTTTATTTTGATGGTAGAAAGATACATGCGTCGTGCAGGCATGGATGATGATGCGGACAAGATTGATACCGCCCCACTCTACCTTGAGCACGATGCTATGCTATGGTGGAGACGCCGTAGTGATGAGATTGAAAGGGGTGTGGTGGCTATCGATACATGGGAGGACTTCAAGAGGGATCTTAAAGCCCAATTCTATCCCATGAATGTGGAGGAGGCTGCGGTTAAGAAGCTAAGAAGTTTGAAACAAACCGGTACTATCAAGGACTATGTTAAAGAGTATAGTTCTTTGATGCTTGAGATACCGGACATGTCAGAGAAGAACCGGCTCCTCTACTTCATGGATGGATTACAATCTTGGGCGGAGCAAGAGTTGAGGCGTCGTAATGTCCAAGACCTTGCTTCGGCCATAAGGGAGGCGGAGTCCCTCATCGAGTTCTGAAAGGAGAAGAAAGATAAGCCGAAGAAGGGTGGATCTTACAAAGGTGGCGGAGAGAAATATCACAAAGAGGCCGACCCACCTAGGTGGAAGGGAAGGTATGAAGGGGGCAAGGACCACCCGAAGAGAAGGACATGCTTCATATGCCAAGGGGATCATATGTCCTTCAGCTGTCCCAAGAGGAAGCAATTAAATGCCCTCATTAGTTCCCTTGGAGAGGAAGGGACCTCGGGCGAGAAGGAAGTAAAGATGGGGTCAATGCGTTTCTTGAACTCCCTCAAGACCAGGGCTAGGGAGGAGCCCAGAGTGCCGGCCAAGGATATGGATGTGCCAAAGACCTCGAAGGGTTTGGTTTATGTCGAAGCCAGCGTAAATGGTGGAGACACGAAAGCATTGGTGGACACGGGAGCCACTCACAACTTTGTGGCCGAAGAAGAAGCCACAAAGCTCGGGATTCGGTATTCCAAGGAAATCAGATGGATGAAGGCAGTTAACTCAGCTTCAAGGCCGATCCTTGGTATTGCTCGAGGAGTACCCATTCGGTTGGCCGAATGGGAAGGCCATACAATAAAACCGCAGTTACGGTCGCGATTGCGGTTGCGGTCGCGGTGTCGCGATATCGGGGTGTCGCAAATGATATTTTTTATATCGCGGTTGTCGCGGCGTGAATTTTTAATTATTTTACACAACAAATATCGGCAAATATCGGTGAATATCGGCCAATATCGGTAAATATCGATAAAATATCGGCCGATATCCGAAATTTCGCCGATATCGCGGCGATAAATGTGTGATTTTCTGTATCAGCCGCAATTTCGGAATTTCGCGTCGCGGCTGACCCAAAAATCGCGAAATTACGGCCGATACGCAATTGCGGTACCGATATTTGATTGTATGGGGAAGGCATGGTGGATCTAACGGTGGTACCTATGGACGACTTCAAAATGGTGTTGGGCATGGAGTTTGTCGACAAGGTACGTCCCTTATCATTTCTAGATGCTAACACCATGCACATTTCTAAGGGGCAGGAGTCCTATGTGGTGCCCCTAGTTCGGGAAAAGGTGGAGTCCAAGATGCTTTCGGCTATGCAAGTATCTAAGGGACTCAAGAAGGGTGAGGTCACACTGTTGGCCACGTTGAAGGAAGAATCCTCACCCGCTGGATCGGAGGTGCCCGTGGAGATAAAGGAAGTCCTCAAAGAATTCGAGGACGTGATGCCACCTAAGCTTCCAAAGAAGCTCCCACCTCGAAGGGGGGTAGATCATGAGATCGAGTTGGAACCAGGTGCTAAGCCTCCCGCTATGGGTCCTTATCGGATGGCCCCACCCGAATTGGAAGAGTTGAGAAAACCACTCAAGCAGCTATTGGACGCGGGATTCATCAGGCCATCCAAAGCTCCGTTTGGTGCCCCGGTATTGTTCCAAAGGAAGCACGACGGAAGCCTGCGGATGTGCATTGATTATAGGGCGCTAAACAAGGTAACCATCAAGAATAAGTACCCGATCCCGTTGGTAGCGGATCTGTTTGAAAGACTTGGGAAAGCTCGATGGTTTTCCGAGTTGGACCTGAGATCGGGGTACTGGCAAGTCCGCATAGCTGAGGGGGATGAACCCAAGACGACGTGCGTAACCAGGTACGGATCTTACGAGTTCTTTGTCATGCCCTTTGGTTTAACCAATGCACCTGCTACCTTTTGCACTTTGATGGATAAGATCTTCCATCCGTTCTTGGATAAGTTCATGGTTGTGTACTTGGATGATATTGTGATATATAGTGAGACCTTGGGTGAACATGTTGAGCACCTAAGGAAGGTATTCCAAGTACTTAGGGAAAATGAGCTCTTCGTGAAGGTGGAGAAGTGCTCATTTGCCCAAGAGGAGGTGATGTTCTTGGGTCACCGAATTGTGAAGGGGAAGATCTTCATGGATGAAGCCAAGGTGCATGCTATTGCGGAATGGGAGCCGCCTAAGGGAGTCTCGGAGTTAAGGTCCTTCTTAGGCCTTGTGAATTACTACAGGCGGTTCATCATGGGATACTCGGCAAGGGCCACGCCCTTGACCAACTTGCTTAAGAAGAAAGTCTCGTGGGAGTGGACGGAGGAATGTCAAAGGGCCTTTGTGGATCTTAAGCAAGCGGTGATGGAAGAGCCCGTCCTAGCTCTTCCGAATTACGCAGAGTCGTTTGAGGTGCACATCGATGCATCGGATTTTGCTATAGGGGGTGTGTTGATGAAGGAAAACCATCCCATAGCCTACGAGAGCCGGAAGCTCAATGATACAGAGAGAAGATATCCGGTGCATGACAAGGAAATGACGGCTATCATCCATTGCCTTCGGGTGTGGAGGCATTACTTGCTTGGGAGTCGGTTTGTGATCAAGACCGACAACGTTGCCACCAGTTATTTCCAGAGGCAGAAGAAGCTAAGCCCCAAGCAAGCACGGTGGCAGGATTTCTTGGCGGAGTTCGACTATACCATGGAGTATAAGCCGGGCAAAGCCAATGTTGTGGCGGATGCACTGAATCGGAAGGCGGAGTTAGCAGCTTTGAGCCAGCCGCATTGTGATCTCATGGATCGAGTTCGAGAAGGATTGGCCCAGGATCACTTAGCCAATAACTTAATGGAAATGGCTAAGGAAGGAAGAACTCGAAGATTTTGGGTGGAAGACGGCATGCTCTACACTATTGGCGACCGACTCTATGTACCCAAGTGGAGCAATCTAAGGAGGGATTTGCTAAAGGAGTGCCATGACTCAAAGTGGGCTGGTCATCCTGGTATGAAACGTACCCTTGCACTTGTTGAGAAATCTTATTATTGGCCTAACATGCAGGATGACGTGGAGGCATATGTAAAGACTTGTCTTGTGTGTCAACAAGACAAGGTGGAACAAAGCAAGCCCGCAGGTCTACTAGAGCCTCTTCCTATTCCAGAGAAGCCATGGGAGAGCGTATCCATGGACTTCATCTCAGCACTCCCCACGTCAGAAGGGTGTGGTTCCATGGTGGTGGTGGTGGATCGATTCTCTAAGTATGGAACCTTCATCCCTGTCCCTCGAGATTGCACAGCCGAGGAAGCCGGACGTCTATTCTTCAAACATGTGGTGAAGTATTGGGGCGTTCCTCGGAGCATCATTAGTGATCGAGACCCACGATTCACAGGGAAATTTTGGAGGGAGCTATTCAAGCTCATGGGCTCGGATCTCCACTTCTCCAGAAGTTTTCACCCACAAACTGATGGACAGACGGAACGGGTGAATCACTTGTTGGAGATCTACTTGCGGCACTTTGTAAGTGCCAACTAGACGGATTGGTCAAAGTTGATGGATGTAGCCCAATTCTCCTACAATCTCCAGCGGAGTGAGTCCACACAAAGGAGCCCTTTTGAGTTGGTGATGGGCCAACAACCTACATCTCCGCAGGAGCTTGCTAAGGGATACACAGGACCTAGGCCCGCAGCCTTCAGATATGCAAAAGGGTGGGACGAGCAACTGGACTTAGCAAAGGCAAACTTGTCCAAGGCCGCCAAAAGGATGAAGAAATGGGCGGACGATAAAAGAAAGCCTAGGGCATTCCAAGTCGGAGACGAAGTAATGGTGAAACTTCCAACCCAACAATTCAAGGCCTACCGGAAGGTGCACAAGGGCTTGACATGGAGATACGAAGGGTCATATCTCATTGTGAAGAAGGTTGGAAAGGCTTCATGCAAGTTGGAGTTGCCCGCAAAGTTGAAGGTTCACCCTGTGTTTCATGTAAGTCTTCTAAATCCCTATCATAGGGACAAGAATGATCCGAATAGGGGTGAATCATCTCGAGCTCCACCCGCAAATGTAGTGCCTTCCTTTCACTTTGAACTTTTCTCTACCTAGCAGTTGTAAACCTTCTTCATCAGTCATCTTCTACTATTTGTTTTTCTCCCATCAGTCGCAATTGCTCCTCTGTTAACTCTTGGATTTCCTTATTATGGAACTTCAGTTAGACAGCGGTCAGTGCAACAATATTGTCCTTGTTGCCTTTTTGTTGTGTGTTTCACTGTCCTATTACACTCGTGATTATCCAGATGCTGAAGCTGGATGATGCACTTTCCAGTTTTGGCTTATCTATGCCTCTGGTGAGATTTTAATTATTGATAACTCATCAGCATCTTCTCGTTTAATTGGATAAAATATCAATATCTGTATTTTATCAATTTAAAGAATATGATGTTGCCATTGAATTATGCATGGGGCCTCATGCTTCATCAAAGATTATTAAGAAGATGATAGAAGAGTTCCTATTTTAAACCAGGTGTCATTAATGCCTTTTTTATGTGGGAGCTCGAGATGATTCACCCCTATTCGGATCATTCTTGTCCCTATGATAGGGCTTTAGAAGACTTACATGAAACACAGGGTGAACCTTCAACTTTGCGGGCAACTCCAACTTGCATGAAGCCTTTCCAACTTTCTTCACAATGAGATATGACCCTTCGTATCTCCATGTCAAGCCCTTGTGCACCTTCCGGTAGGCCTTGAATTGTTGGGTTGGAAGTTTCACCATTACTTCGTCTCCGACTTGGAATGCCCTAGGCTTTCTTTTATCGTCCGCCCATTTCTTCATCCTTTTGGCGGCCTTGGACAAGTTTGCCTTTGCTAAGTCCAGTTGCTCGTCCCACCCTTTTGCATATCTGAAGGCTGCGGGCCTAGGTCCTGTGTATCCCTTAGCAAGCTCCTGCGGAGATGTAGGTTGTTGGCCCATCACCAACTCAAAAGGGCTCCTTTGTGTGGACTCACTCCGCTGGAGATTGTAGGAGAATTGGGCTACATCCATCAACTTTGACCAATCCGTCTAGTTGGCACTTACAAAGTGCCGCAAGTAGATCTCCAACAAGTGATTCACCCGTTCCGTCTGTCCATCAGTTTGTGGGTGAAAACTTCTGGAGAAGTGGAGATCCGAGCCCATGAGCTTGAATAGCTCCCTCCAAAATTTCCCTGTGAATCGTGGGTCTCGATCACTAATGATGCTCCGAGGAACGCCCCAATACTTCACCACATGTTTGAAGAATAGACGTCCGACTTCCTTGGCTGTGCAATCTCGAGGGACAGGGATGAAGGTTCCATACTTAGAGAATCGATCCACCACCACCACCATGGAACCACACCCTTCTGACGTGGGGAGTGCTGAGATGAAGTCCATGGATACGCTCTCCCATGGCTTCTCTGGAATAGGAAGAGGCTCTAGTAGACCTGCGGGCTTGCTTTGTTCCACCTTGTCTTGTTGACACACAAGACAAGTCTTTACATATGCCTCCACGTCATCCTGCATGTTAGGCCAATAATAAGATTTCTCAACAAGTGCAAGGGTACGTTTCATACCAGGATGACCAGCCCACTTTGAGTCATGGCACTCCTTTAGCAAATCCCTCCTTAGATTGCTCCACTTGGGTACATAGAGTCGGTCGCCAATAGTGTAGAGCATGCCGTCTTCCACCCAAAATCTTCGAGTTCTTCCTTCCTTAGCCATTTCCATTAAGTTATTGGCTAAGTGATCCTGGGCCAATCCTTCTCGAACTCGATCCATGAGATCACAATGCGGCTGGCTCAAAGCTGCTAACTCCGCCTTCCGATTCAGTGCATCCGCCACAACATTGGCTTTGCCCGGCTTATACTCCATGGTATAGTCGAACTCCGCCAAGAAATCCTGCCACCGTGCTTGCTTGGGGCTTAGCTTCTTCTGCCTCTGGAAATAACTGGTGGCAACGTTGTCGGTCTTGATCACAAACCGACTCCCAAGCAAGTAATGCCTCCACACCCGAAGGCAATGGATGATAGCCGTCATTTCCTTGTCATGCACCGGATATCTTCTCTCTGTATCATTGAGCTTCCGGCTCTCGTAGGCTATGGGATGGTTTTCCTTCATCAACACACCCCCTATAGCAAAATCCGATGCATCGATGTGCACCTCAAACGACTCTGCGTAATTCGGAAGAGCTAGGACGGGCTCTTCCATCACCGCTTGCTTAAGATCCACAAAGGCCCTTTGACATTCCTCCGTCCACTCCCACGAGACTTTCTTCTTAAGCAAGTTGGTCAAGGGCGTGGCCCTTGCCGAGTATCCCATGATGAACCGCCTGTAGTAATTCACAAGGCCTAAGAAGGACCTTAACTCCGAGACTCCCTTAGGCGGCTCCCATTCCGCAATAGCATGCACCTTGGCTTCATCCATGAAGATCTTCCCCTTCACAATTCGGTGACCCAAGAACATCACCTCCTCTTGGGCAAATGAGCACTTCTCCACCTTCACGAAGAGCTCATTTTCCCTAAGTACTTGGAATACCTTCCTTAGGTGCTCAACATGTTCACCCAAGGTCTCACTATATATCACAATATCATCCAAGTACACAACCATGAACTTATCCAAGAACGGATGGAAGATCTTATCCATCAAAGTGCAAAAGGTAGCAGGTGCATTGGTTAAACCAAAGGGCATGACAAAGAACTCGTAAGATCCGTACCTGGTTACGCACGTCGTCTTGGGTTCATCCCCCTCAGCTATGCGGACTTGCCAGTACCCCGATCTCAGGTCCAACTCGGAAAACCATCGAGCTTTCCCAAGTCTTTCAAACAGATCCGCTACCAACGGGATCGGGTACTTATTCTTGATGGTTACCTTGTTTAGCGCCCTATAATCAATGCACATCCGCAGGCTTCCGTCGTGCTTCCTTTGGAACAATACCGGGGCACCAAACGGAGCTTTGGATGGCCTGATGAATCCCGCGTCCAATAGCTGCTTGAGTGGTTTTCTCAACTCTTCCAATTCGGGTGGGGCCATCCGATAAGGACCCATAGCGGGAGGCTTAGCACCTGGTTCCAACTCGATCTCATGATCTACCCCCCTTCGAGGTGGGAGCTTCTTTGGAAGCTTAGGTGGCATCACGTCCTCGAATTCTTTGAGGACTTCCTTTATCTCCACGGGCACCTCCGATCCAGCGGGTGAGGATTCTTCCTTCAACGTGGCCAACAGTGTGACCTCACCCTTCTTGAGTCCCTTAGATACTTGCATAGCCGAAAGCATCTTGGACTCCACCTTTTCCCGAACTAGGGGCACCACATAGGACTCCTGCCCCTTAGAAATGTGCATGGTGTTAGCATCTAGAAATGATAAGGGACGTACCTTGTCGACAAACTCCATGCCCAACACCATTTTGAAGTCGTCCATAGGTACCACCGTTAGATCCACCATGCCTTCCCCATACAATCAAATATCGGTACCGCAATTGCGTATCGGCCGTAATTTCGCGATTTTTGGGTCAGCCGCGACGCGAAATTCCGAAATTGCGGCTGATACAGAAAATCACACATTTATCGCCGCGATATCGGCGAAATTTCGGATATCGGCCGATATTTTATCGATATTTACCGATATTGGCCGATATTCACCGATATTTGCCGATATTTGTTGTGTAAAATAATTAAAAATTCACGCCGCGACAACCGCGATATAAAAAATATCATTTGCGACACCCCGATATCGCGACACCGCGACCGCAACCGCAATCGCGACCGTAACTGCGGTTTTATTGTATGGCCTTCCCATTCGGCCAACCGAATGGGTACTCCTCGAGCAATACCAAGGATCGGCCTTGAAGCTGAGTTAACTGCCTTCATCCATCTGATTTCCTTGGAATACCGAATCCCGAGCTTTGTGGCTTCTTCTTCGGCCACAAAGTTGTGAGTGGCTCCCGTGTCCACCAATGCTTTCGTGTCTCCACCATTTACGCTGGCTTCGACATAAACCAAACCCTTCGAGGTCTTTGGCACATCCATATCCTTGGCCGGCACTCTGGGCTCCTCCCTAGCCCTGGTCTTGAGGGAGTTCAAGAAACGCATTGACCCCATCTTTACTTCCTTCTCGCCCGAGGTCCCTTCCTCTCCAAGGGAACTAATGAGGGCATTTAATTGCTTCCTCTTGGGACAGCTGAAGGACATATGATCCCCTTGGCATATGAAGCATGTCCTTCTCTTCGGGTGGTCCTTGCCCCCTTCATACCTTCCCTTCCACCTAGGTGGGTCGGCCTCTTTGTGATATTTCTCTCCGCCACCTTTGTAAGATCCACCCTTCTTCGGCTTATCTTTCTTCTCCTTTCAGAACTCGATGAGGGACTCCGCCTCCCTTATGGCCGAAGCAAGGTCTTGGACATTACGACGCCTCAACTCTTGCTCCGCCCAAGATTGTAATCCATCCATGAAGTAGAGGAGCCGGTTCTTCTCTGACATGTCCGGTATCTCAAGCATCAAAGAACTATACTCTTTAACATAGTCCTTGATAGTACCGGTTTGTTTCAAACTTCTTAGCTTCTTAACCGCAGCCTCCTCCACATTCATGGGATAGAATTGGGCTTTAAGATCCCTCTTGAAGTCCTCCCATGTATCGATAGCCACCACACCCCTTTCAATCTCATCACTACGGCGTCTCCACCATAGCATAGCATCGTGCTCAAGGTAGAGTGGGGCGGTATCAATCTTGTCCGCATCATCATCCATGCCTGCACGACGCATGTATCTTTCTACCATCAAAATAAAATTATCAAGTTCTTTGGCATCGCGCTTACCTCCGTATTTGGGTGGTTCGGGGCCTTGGACCCTTGGTCCTCCAACATGACCGCCATGCCGTCCTTGGTTGAGATCTCGCCTCAACGCAATGTGCTCCGCCCTAAGGGTGCCAAATTCCTCCCTTAGGATGCCAATATCTCTTCGGAATTCCTCCAACAAGCGATTAATGCCACCAAGGAATTCCCCACGAATATCTTCACCGAGATATTCATCCAGCATATCGAGTCTCTCCACTGACCCATCCATCCTTCTCTCCACCCGAACAACCCTTTCTTCGAGTGAAGAGAGTCGGTCCTTAGACACCGACTTATCTTTGGCAATACCCTTGCCCTTCTTCTCACGTTCCCTACCTCGGGTCTCCATAGAGACGGTTGTGGTCTCACTTGGGTTCTTTACCAACTCGTCATTTGCCATGGCTACGATCCCTTGTAACCAAAGTTTCAACCAAACCAGGCTCTGATACCACGTGTCACGGGGTGACTTCTTTCCCCTAAGTCTTTTCCGTGCGGCACTTAGAAGCACAACACCTTTAGTGCTCACTAAGTCAGCCTTTCCCGAACTAAGGCTATTACCAAGCCTTTTGAAGACGAGTAAGAACACTTGGAGAACTTAAGAGGCGTAGAGAGAGTGAGGGAGTTTGTGTGTAAGAAGAGAACTCTTTATTGGTGAGAGAGGAGAGAGCTTACAACTTGAGAGGCGATAGGAGCAAATGGGGTGGTCCTCTATTTATAGTTGAGGTCCTCCTCCCTTTCCCTCATTTGGTGGAAGGTTCTAGGTCTTCCATATCCTTGGAGATAATTCTAGAGACACCTCTAGATTACAAGATATTTTAGGAGACTCTTCTAAATCCTTTCATGATCCTTCTAGCCTTTAGGATTCTAGAGAGCTCCACACCATTCTAGGAGGTCTCTAGATATTTACACAAGGTTCCATACATTTCCACACAATTCTACTAGAGTCCACACGACTCTAGAACATTCTAGAACCTTCCGGACAAACATGTGAAAAAAAATAAACGGGCCGTGACATCTGCCTGACAGTTGCTAATGTCGATGTTATGTCTAAGGTACAACTCGGTGTCCCTCTTATGGATCTCTATTGTGTTATTATTGCGGGATGTTGCGCATATTTGGCATGGTGCTCAGCCGTATGGGTTGATGGATGCTGGCCTCGCCTGGGGCGCTGGGGCCCTGGGTCCAAAACCTCTGAGCACGTGAAAAGTGGTATCTGAGCAGCTCGTTGCCCGTGTTAGTCAGCAAGCATTTTGCTGTGTTGTTGGCTACCCCGAAGGACTGTGGGTAGGCCGTGGGTGTGAGGCACGTTGTGAGACAACCGACTTCGAAGGAGTGAAGCCAAGGGGAGGTCGTGAGTGTCGCACGGGTCCATTGACAAGGGTGTTGGTGGACGTGGTTTGGTGTGGGATCCAGGCCATTGAAATGGGTTGCTAAGGGCCCCGCGATGAGACGATCTCGGGCGCGCAGGTTTGTCGCTACGATGGGGTCGGATATGCCGCAACCGATATGTTGAGTACGAGATTGTTGGTTGGACTACGAGCCTTGTGGGGCAACATATGGTTTTTTTCGGATGTTTTCCCAACATAGGGCGAGGATTAAAGGACTGTCGCGTGGTCAGCGCTTGAGATGCAGGAAATCAATGTTGGGACCCCTCTGTGGTGCAAACGAGGGCGTTTGCGATTTTGGGTGGGGGAGAATGTCACGGTCCGTGACTTGCCCCAAGCATCTAGCCAATGGGCCATGCGAATATGGATGCCCCCTGGTTGTCTGACAGTTGCTAATGTCGATGTTATGTCTCAGGTATGACTCGGTGTCCCTCTTATGCATCTCTATTGTGTTATTATTGCGGGATGTTGCGCATATTCGGCATGGTGCTCAGCTGTATGGGTTGATGGATGCTGGCCTCGCCTGGGGCGCTGGGGCCGAAACCTTTGAGCATGTGACATTAAGCTCAAATTGTGGTCTAGATTAAAATGAGAAGTTTTAAATCATATAGGAATTTGGGAAGGTTGTCGGGTCAGCCAACTCAGCCCAATGAGTGAGTGGAGAGACAAACCCAAAAGATCAAGTTTAAATATCTGAAACAAACTCTATAAAGGGAAATGGGTTAATTATTATACCTAAACTATATAAAGTCCAAAAATTCTAGATTATAAAATACTAGAAATATATAAACACTTCCAATACTTGAATCCAACTCTTAATCACTTGCAATATTGTCCAAAATTGAAGATTATATTAACATGCAAAATAATTAAAAGAAATAAGAAGACTATGATAAGTCAAATCCTATAATTAAATGAAAATTTGTAAGGTTCGAGGTCTGTATCATCCCCCGTCTTTTGCTCCCTTTGTCCATGAAATGACAAAGGACATATAAAAAAAGCCTATAAAAATAGGAAAACAGGTATCATATCAACAAGTTGACATAAAAGCAAATTAAGAGTTCTAGAAACAAAATACAACTTATTAGCATGATCCTAATAATAATATAGGAAGTTGCAAGGAAAGGGGATATGAACAGCCTGAGGAACACAATCTTAGAGGAGTCAAAGTTCTTTCAATGTAAATAAGACAACAAATCCTTTGGTAAATAATCAAAAGAAGTACACCCAAAGGTAATTATTGAAATTCTATTACAATCATACATTTTCAATTTAAAACTCTTGACCCATTAACAAATACATCTTCAACTTAAAACTCGTATTTTTCAACAAAGTAGGCGATATATGTCCCATATTACAAAAATTCTCAACCCAAGTTTGAAATTTATTGCCTTGGAAAAACTGATTAGTTGTAAAATGATGATCAAAATCAGGAATGCTGAGTTTAGCATTCCGATAAATCATATGGTCATTAAAGCAAGCATTTTCAAATCCAACTAGTTGCATATCACTAATTTCATTTTCAAAATCCTTAAAATCATTTTCACCATTGTCATTTTTCAAGATTGAAACCTTTTTGCAAAACAATTTAGAATAGATTTCAAATTCAATACTAGTTTAGGGGGGAGCAATTCATTAATGGGAACATATTGAAATGTGGACTCAAAGAAGTCCTTACGAGTAACAAATCTCAACATAAGTTTATCAATATTCCATGAAAGGTCACAATCATGAGCGATATAATTAGTTTCCACACATTTCAAGTTTGCACCAACACAATTTAGTTTAATGGTACAAATATTCTCCTGCTAAACCTTACTATTATCATATTCAACATACTTTGATGCGACACCTTTAGTTATTCCTAAAGTAGTGTTTGAAAAAGGTGCACCTAAGGCATGAAGGTCTGGTCCTTTTTTAGGCGACATTAGCAAGACACATGATGCATTAAGGCATACAATTAAATATCGATTCTGATACGCAATATTAGCTAATATTTTACAAATATTTACCGTTATTTGTTGTTGAAAAAAAATTACAGTGCAACACCACAATCGCAATCCCATTTTTATTGCTGCACTGAGATGCCAAGGCGTAGAAAGCTATAAGACGCACACCTTACTAAAAAATAGCTACTTTTAGATTTTAATTTCAGAAAAACAAAATTGGGAAGGAAAGGGAGAAGGGAAAAAAGGTTATAGGAAGACCAATATATGTAATTTTGAATGAGAAAAGGGAAAAAATCCATTACGTTGAGAGAAAGATATTCTAATTAGCTATTTTTTGGCTTTATTTTTAGAAATGCAATAACTAAATCTTATGTTAGGAAGGAGAGAAAAAGTGTAATTGGAATACCAATAAATATGATTTTGAAGCAAAAAGATTATATATTTTGGGAAGATCAAAAACAGTATTTGACTAGCATTGGATTGGTAATATTAACCCCTATTGTCTACGTGCACCTTAGGCCTTTTCAAACAGTAGCCCATAGAGTCACAAGCCCATAGAGTCAGAAGCAGAAGGCCAATTTACATCACTGAAATAATGACTAACATTAATACTAGGACATGGTGAAGAGGAAATAATGGAAAGGGTAATAGGTTTATCAACACTATTCAGATTCTTAGATAGATTTCCTATCTTTGATTTTTTTTTCTGAAGTTTGACTTGGATTCCTACATGCCCAATAGTCTTAACTATAGACTGCGAAACTAATGGACACAGGCAAATCAAACTTCCTAAACATTTTGGGAAAGGAAAACAAACTATAGTAATATTTGGACAAGAAAAGTAGCAGATTCAATATCAATAAGTAGCTAGCAACAAGAATTCAAAGATGAGAAATTTTTTACTGAGCAATGGGGTAATATACAAGTGCAACAAAATATAAGAATGGAGAAGTAGGGTGTCATGTATGGTGGAGGCGATGAATGATGCCAGAGCTGCCACTCCTTTTCGTCGGCTTCTAGCTGTTGAGCCAAGTGTAGAGAAACTATAACCTATTAGAAAAGTATCAAGAAGCACAAATTAGAGAGGATAAAACTAAACAAAGCAAAATTGAACAAAATTGGAATGATTACCTCCTTGAAATCGTTGATCGAGTAACTTGGAGTTCTGATACCAAATGAAGAGGACCCAATGAGGTAGATTGTAATTAGTCTACCAAAAGGAGTTGTGAAAACGTAATTGTTTTCTCTGAACTTAAAGTAATCTTTGAACCTGTCGTCATGATCGACAAATTTAGGAAAATTCGTCTAAGCCTTCATATTTGTTAAATCTCCAAAATCAAAACATACATCATTGTGCCCCGATATATGATATATATAAAGATTGTAGCTCTTGGGGACGAGCCTTACATCAAAATGGGAGAGGGTAATATCTAAAAGAAATGGTAATATAAGTAAAGATAGATTGTTGGCCTCATAATAGGGTTGTGGATTTAATCCACCATATTTGAAAATAAAGAGGAGAAAGTGAAGAGGAAAGGAGGATGAGGGCTAATTGGCAGAGATCATCGAATATGTGGGGAAGAGACATTATATAGGGAAGGGGATGGGAGAAGTGGGCTCCCAGAAAAAAAATTAATGCGAGAGGTATTGTTTCTTGAGGCATTACCATGACTAGTGAGTTAAGGAAAGCAGTGGGCAAGATATGTGCATAATTATGAAAGGATTTGAAAAAGTGGTATTTTTTAAAGTAAAATGATGGACAATGAGAGTTTTATCATGAGGGGCGAAAGTTGGGCCGTGATGTAGGCCTTAAAGCTCAAATCATGGTTTAGATGAAAATGAGAGCTTTTAAATCATCTAGTAATTTGGGAAGGCTGTCAGATCAACCAACTGAAACTAATAAGCAAGTGGTAATGACCCGATTATTTCGAGTCAAGTCCCAATATCAAAATAGACATATTTAGAAGACATTATCGTTATTAGCCAAATACCAAACCCACAAGCGTAAACATCCGAAACAAAAATAGGTTAGGTATTAGACCTGTGCTATCTAAGGTCTAATAATTTCTAGCCTAACTATAAAATACTAGAAATGTTGAGGAATTTTGGATTCTTGAGTTCAGCTCTTGATCACCTGTAATATGGTTTTAAATTGAGCTCGATCCAATATTAACATGCAAAATAATTAAAAAAATTAACATAGATTATTATATACTATATCCAATAATTAAATGAAAATTTGTAGGGTCTGAGGTCCTTATTAGCAGCACTTCTTTATACGGGACAGTTACAAGACTTTTAAGGCTAGGCTCTTGGCACTAGATATACTGGGCACAATTGTAGGTCATGCCAGTGATGATGGGTACAACCACATGTTGCATACTAGAGTTTTTTGAGCTAAATTTCTCATATATATGTGTAGCTACTCACCTCCTGGAATTGTAGATTAAGTGAAACAAATTACTGTAGGATCAAGTTACAATAGAGTCCATTGTTGATGCTTTTTTCCTCCTACACATATTACAAGCTTAAGGAAAAGCTTGTTTTCCAGATAAGGAGCATGAATGTTTGGGTTCTAGATTGTGGTTAGGCTTTACCTTCGGAGCTACATGGCCCTAGTGACTAAATTTTAGTCTTAGTAGGTTAGGTTTAAGCTTATTAATAAGTAGTAAGGCATTGGTTTTATTTAATTCTTTGGAGGCCCTACTTTATTTAGAGGTTTATGCTTTAGGGTTAATATGTCTTATTAATGAAAGGCTCGTTCAACCTGAGGTTTGCTTGCTTGCACTCCAAGTTGTAATGAGATATGATAAGGCGCTTTAACCTTTTTAATAAACAAGTTGGGATATTATTGAAAATGGGTGGGTGTCATGGTGCCTAAGAAGTTATTGAAGATTAGAAATTACTTTGCTGATATCATGAAGTCTGGATAGTTGAGAAGGATCCTTAAACATGAAGCTTATAGCATAGTCAAGGCATATGATCTTATTAGTTTTAGGAGTGAGGAAGTAGAGTGGGGGAGGATTGTGTGGAACCCTTTAACCTTACCAAGACAAAAATTCCAACTTTGGTTGATGGTACAAAATCATCTCTTCACAAAAGACAAAATGGAAAAGATAGGAATGACATGTGCTCCAATATGTGTGTTATGTGAAGAGAAGAATGAAAGTAGGAAACATCTATACTTTGAATGCTCTTATGTCTAGAGTGTTTGGTATAAGTTATTGGAAGGATTAAGCTGTACACATTGTCTGTTAGAACTTGGCCATATGATCCATTGGATGCGGAGAGGAGGAAGAGGACCGATGGGTAGGATATTGATGCTTAGATATATGTTGGCTTCAATTGCTTACCATGTTTGGGGAGAGTGAAATCAACGAATTTTCCATCAAAAGAAATGCATGCCACATGTGACGTTTACTAGCATAGTTAGAGAAATGGCTAGTAGAGTAGAGAGTATATCCTATTGTAAATCCTTCACCAAGCATATTATGTATGTAAATAGCTTAGGGAGATTGATTACGAGGTTTGAATTTCTTGTGGTTGTAATCATATTTTGAAAGGAGAGTAAAAAAATCTGCACATTACTTACCAAAAAAATAAAAAAAAATAAATGAATAAACAAGTTGGGAGAATTAGCAACTAGCTAACTCCTAGTCTCTGTACGATCCCAATATTGTGTACTAGTCCATATTTGGCAGTTTTAGGGTAAGCCAATATACAACACAATAGAAGCGTGATAGCTTTAAAACATCACACATTTATTAGTTATGTATTGATTGATATATACCGATATTTGCTAATATTTAATGATATTGTGAAGAATAATAGAATAGCACACTGTGATAACCACAACTTATAAAATATTCTCCGTGATATCTCGGTATCGCACAACCGCAGTTTTATACTTTTATTCCCACCCTGACTTTCTCTTCTCCATTGTTTGTCTCTCTTTTTTTCTTTTCCATAGTTCTCACAAACCCTAACCCCAATTCCCATAATTCATGATCATTTAATTCCTGAAATCCCCATTCTTGACTGCATATAATTTCACAAATCTACAATCTTCCCATAACCCTATTGCAACTAGGTCCTCGAATTAGATCCCTTACACATGCATGCACAATACACTTTAATTTACATCAATAAGACAACATTACCACAAAAGAAAACAAAAGGGGGAAATGAATTAAATAGAAGTTAATAAAACTATAACACCAAAAATCTTTGATATATTCATTTGACTATATCGAGGATAGTGTTTGAGCTATTAATTGGTATTTTGCTTCAATGCTTCATCACCACTTAATTATAGTAATTGGCTTTGCTGTTTTTGTGATATCTTGCTCAAACTTCATATGAGTTTGTGCTTAGGATTTGGTATGCTGCGAAAGCATATAAGGTGTGAAAGTTTAGAGGATTAGGGAAGAAATATGATGAGAATGAGGGGGAAAATATATTTTATGGTAAAGTAGGTAAAAAAAATAGCCATTTTATAGAATCATAAGTTTTTACATATGATTGTAAGACCTTACTTGGGATTGTAAAATTTTACTTAGGATTGTAAGATTCTTATAATCTTACCAAGAATTGTATTCTATTACTTTAAGATTTACCTATGATTTTGATTGTTTAGCAACTTTTGGATTGTAAGATTTGGATTAGAATTTTCACGACCATCAATGGTACTACATTACATGATTGCAATTTTGGGGCTTCTGTGCATTCCCATCTCTCCCATAAGGAGAAGGTGATTGTGCGAAGATTGTTTGATGGCATCAATTTAGTTGAATTTCGAAATGATTTATGCCCTGTGGAACTTTAAGTAATGCATTTACTCAATTTAACTGTTATGGTATACAAATTCTTTATTCTAATTCATTGTTAACGTCTTGCAGCTTATGTGCTTGGCAGATTTAGAGTTTGATTATATCAACCCATATGACTCTGCAACTAGAATCAACCAAGTGATCAAGCCTGAGTTCATAACACAGGGACTTTTGTGTTGCTTCTATCTTGTGACAGGGCACTGGTTTATGTGTCTCTTGTGTGCCCCTTATTTATATTACAACATAAAAATGTAAGTATCCCCATGGTCCTTTTCTCAGCTTTGGTTGATGGTGCTCTAATATTCTTTTGACGTCTCAAGGGTTGTTGAATTGGGATTCTGTAAGCAAAGTGTTTGATCTTACTCATCTGTGGTGAGAAACTTGGCTATAAGAATTTTCTATTGTTTTTACTAATGCTAGCAAAATTTTTTTGCATTGCATAGACTCTTCTGTTACATTTGTCTGTTATGATTCAAAATGGATGATTGCTATCCTGTCTTGGTACTGTCATTTTCCTGAACAAGTTATTGGGCTGTTAGTATGGTGTTGCTCTTGTACATTTTCATTTTCTGGGGTGCTCTTTGTATACATAAGAACCAATTTTGGACTAGCATTGAGGATACAGCAAAAGGTGGTCATTTTCTGGTTGTAGGTTGACAAATGATTTTAGAGTGAATCTTGTGGGAATGCAGACAGTAATATGTTCATGGAGAACATGTGAACCAGCCTGTAATGACCAAAAAAAGTATATTGTGGCATTTTGCTCTGGCTTGATTGACTCTGCAGGCTGATGTTTCTCATTCATATGAAGCAGTGTTTAGGACTACTGTATTCTGTGGCAGGATGGGTACAATAAGTGAGGAGCAATTTTAAAGAATGGATCAACCATGTGGATAATTTACTGCAGAAGAGACAATGGGATATGATATCTAGTAGGAAAAATCTATATGAATCACCAGTATTCATTAGTCACCAATATGGCCTTTTTAGCAGGCTTGAATCATTGCTATGCTTTGTTTTTTAATTTCAGCTAGCTCATTAGTGATTGCGGTGAGATCAAAACTTCCTAGAGGTTGGCATAAACATCACATTGCCACAAGGATTTTGGAAAGGTAATCTAACATTTCAGTGAAGAATGTAGATGTCAAAGGAAGATGGTTGCATCTATTACTTTCTGCTGCTATTTCTCTTTTGCCCACTGACAGGAATTCCCATGTCATGTAGGCCCTGCCATTATATGGGCCATGCTCAACTAATAGTTGCTTCTCCAAAAGTGATTTCAGTAGTTCTGTCCTGATTGAAACCCTTACTTGGAGCTCTATGAGGGATTGGCTGTTATATCATTTTTGAATTAGATTCTTCCTTGCCTTCCTTTCACTTTGAACTTTTCTCTGCCTAGCAGTTGTAAACCTTCTTCATCAGTCATCTTCTACTATTTGTTTTTCTCCCATCAGTCGCAATTGCTCCTCTGTTAACTCTTGGATTTCCTTATTATGGAATCTCAGTTAGACAGCGGTCAGTGCAACAATATTGTCCTTGTTGCCTTTTTGTTGTGTGTTTCACTGTCCTATTACACTCGTGATTATCCAGATGCTGAAGCTGGATGATGCACTTTCCAGTTTTGGCTTATCTATGCCTCTGGTGAGATTTTAATTATTGATAACTCATCAGCATCTTCTCGTTTAATTGGATAAAATATCAATATCTGTATTTTATCAATTTAAAGAATATGATGTTGCCATTGAATTATGCATGGGGCCTCATGCTTCATCAAAGATTATTAAGAAGATGATAGAAGAGTTCCTATTTTAAACCAGGTGTCATTAATGCCTTTTTTATGTGGGAGATTCATCTCTTTGCTATGTTTTTATTTTGCGAGGCATCGCGGAAAGTGCATCTATTGAAGGTTGGTATTTTTCAGATTTTTGGGCTTCATTCCATTTCCATCTTTCGTTGATCTGGTGGGTTCGGTTGAGGAAGTTTGATTGCCTTTATGTTGTATTTGGTGGCCATGGGTTAATCTACTGAGGCAAGACTAATTTCCAGCCTCAGGTTTCTCTGAAAATTTACAAATTTCATCAACTCCTATATGAAAATATTTGAGCATGTAGTTATTTATCTATAGACCAAGCGATGGACTTTACAAGATAAAAATAAACCTAAATCTCAACCTACCTGGAAATTAATAAAAGCAAATATAGTAAATTTAGCTCAACTCAATCTAATATCGAACAAACACTCTGAAATCTATGGGATATACGGAAAAGGGTTTAGCTATGTAGATGTGGGCCTACTTTTCAACGTCTCAAGAAAGAGCTATTGGTTTTTGGTGGAACTCTGGACTAGGTGGTTGGATGATTGTGATAGGTGTCTATTTATAAGCACAACTCAATACTATATACTCCACGAGATAAAATGTAAACCTAAATGCTAACCAACATTGGAAAATAATGAAAAATGACTGAATAAAGACTGACTTGATTTCATATCTAACACTCACCCCTAGGCCTGCGGGATATCTAAGCGAACTTGGTTTGCTTTCCACTGGGTAACTATCTGAGCTACGACTATGAGCTGAGGCCTTATTCGGACCAAAACTAAAACAATCACAATCTTAAGTAACTTTACATTCTTTCTGCAGAAGATGTGTGAAGTGAAGTATGGACTATTGAATAAAGACAACTGAGATATCGACTATCTGCATTTGGAGACAGTGGACTACAAACATCATGGGTGGGAGTGTATCTTCGCCAATCTATAGCTAGAGAAAGTAAGAGTTCCAATTGAATATGCTTGATCAGTTCCTGATGAGAATGCCTCTTTAGTAGCAGGTTTTAGTGATCTAAAATCAGTCATGAAATGTGTGAAGACCTCTCTGAGGCAACTATATCTTATGATTTTGATTTCATGATTGTCTAGTCTGCGGTTATGGTGCAGATTATTATTGACTCAATAACTATTGTCAATTACAGAGACATTCTTTCTTTACGTGCAGGCATGGCAAATGTTGGGGAAAGGGAGGTTTTGTTTATTCAAATTATGATAGTATCCTTTGATTTTCTATCTTTGAGCAGGTATATGAACAGACAACACTTGGTAGATGTAACCGAGATCTTCAATTTACTTCACTGGGAAAAGAAAAAACGTCTCTTCAAGCTTGGCTACCTTCTACTTGTCCTCTTTCTATCATTATTCTGGTACCATCCTCGATCATTCCGATAATAATTTAGTAAATTACCATATGGTGGCTGAAAGTCCCGGTAGAAGATGTTTGCTAACTCTCATTTTCGTTGTAGGATGATCTGGAGCTCATTGGAAGATGATTTTTAGCCGTTATTTGCTGGGCTTATCCTGGAAATTAGGTCCCTTGTTTTTCGTTACTCTGCCCGGCAAAGCTCGGTAAACTTGTCCGAAAACCTTTTTGGCTAACTTGCTTTTTCCTTTGGGGGGCGCAGCAATCGAGGGCCAGGATTATTCAGCTCTGCATTTGTGTTGAGTTGACAAATAAATCAAAACAATGTGCTATAAATTGTAGATGATCATTCTTCTTGTATGTTGCTGTGCGGCATCAGTTTGGCCCATTGCTACTCGTGCTTAGTTGAAGAATTCGCTCTGCTTTCTGGATTTTTTGAACAGTGTTGTTATAAGTCATTTTTTGATTTAGCTAACAGAAACATACACCGATTTATCCTAAGTCCTTGGCGGTGATAGACCGCTGCTGTATGGCATCAGTAAGCATGAATAGATCTGGAATTTCTGAATAGAAATTACGTTCGAAATTTCTCTTGAATAACAAGAGGAAAAATGCTTTGACTGTGCGGTGACCTTTCAAAGGAACATGACGGCATTATAGACGTGCCCTGCTTTTAAATTTCTTAGTTGTAAATTCCTGTTCAGGCAGACAAAAGGCAAAAAGGGTTGGAAACTTAAAAATTATCCGTAGACTTGGATTATAGCTTGTTATTATTACTCGTATGTTTGAACAACTTTGAAGGGTTTATGGAGCAATAATTGGTGGCTTTTTCAATTTTGATCACCATATCATAACTCAGCATAAAGTTTTTGCCATGCTCTTAGGGAAAAAACAAGTGCTATAAAACTAGGGCCAAAAACCAACCCGTAAAAACAAGTGCTATACATGGGTTAATCTTTATTTTACGAGGTTATTTGGCACTAAGAAAATAGAGGGAGGAATGATAACTTTAAAAAAATATAAAATACTTTATTGTTTGGTTTAAAAGGTAAAAAGTTAAAAAAAAAATTATTTTCCTTAAAATTATAAATCATCCATACGTTGAGGAGGTTACTTTTCGAGGTGAGGTTTAATAAATAATACTTCTTAAATTATAAATTACCTAATTATTTTTAACTATCCATAATTTTTGTAAAAATTTCATTCACTTTTTACCACTTCATCAGTATATGTCTATCATAAGTACACGTTCAACTACCCATACTTTTTGTAAAAATTTCAGCAACTTTTTATCACTTCATTAGCATATGTCCATCATAAGTACATGTTCATTGCTTTAAAAAATTAAGTATATCAATCCATCTTCATAGTCGTTCATTGAGAAAAATAAAAGAATGAGAAAATTGAGAAAAACTACAGAAAAAATGTGCTAGGAGAAATCTATTAATTTTAAAGGTGCGACAAACTTACCATGTATACATATGTGTGTATGAGTATGTGTATGTGTAGGAATGTATATATGTATGTGTGTGTGTGTGCATATATATATATATATATATTTCAAATGAAATGAAATTAAAGGGTAATTTTTTTTATTCTTTTGTAGATATAAATAAATAATCATAAGTAATGTAGTTTCTAGGAACTAATATATAAGGTACTATTGAACATGATGCCGATGAGTTAGAAGCATTGAATTGTGGTACAATAAATTATTTGGTTCTCTATGATTACCTCTATTAATGTGTAGTTGTTAGGGACGGTAATTTTTCTAGTTGGTTCGTAGGTCCCATTAGAGATTCTCCAATTGGGTTCGGAGAATTTTTAGGGATTAGGTTGTTGACGCATGCTACTTGCATTAATTATTCTATCATAGATGTAGGCGGTGCATGACAGCTAAATATGGCAATCTATTATTGATTATTGTAACACATGTCTCAATGTCATCAATACAATCTACAAATTAATTATATTGTATGGATAATACTTTTGTGTGCAGTAATGGCATGTATACCATTGAGCAAAGAAAGGATGGAACCAACTTGTCTTATTATTTATTATCGAATGATGATCCTAATGATGGAGACTAAAATCATGATGATGCTTTCTCTTATCATAATGTTAATTAGAACTCCTATACCTGTCCACTATATGTTAGATGGTTCAACACATATATGATATGAAGTTAGAATATCAAATATCAACTCTCTTATTTGAGTTAGTAACCAATTGTGTGTGGATCATTTGATAATGGATAGAAGATTTTTTCTTAAATTGTGTAATATGTTATGTGAAGTTGGTGGGCTAAAAGGAAACAAAAACACCTATGTAGAGGAGATGATCATAATATTCTTGTATACACTATCTTATGATACAAAAAATAAAAATAAAAATAAAATAGAAGAACTCAAGTATATTTTAGGTAAAGTGGTGAAACAATATCTAAGCACTTCAATACCATACTTTGTGGTGTTCTTAAATGTCACAATATTCTTTGGAAGAAGCTAGAGCCTGTTGTTGGAAGTAGCTAAGATGAAAGATGGAAATGGTTTAAGGTTTGCCACATTAATTTTATACTTTTATCTAGATTTAAATATGAAGTAAACAATCTCACACAATTTTGATTTTGTGTAGAATTGTTTAGGTGCTTTAGATGGAACCCATGTTAAAGTTTGTGTTAAAAAAAAAGAGAGAGCTAGGTATAGAAACCAAAAGGGAGAATTATCCACTAATGTGTTAAGTGCATGTTCAAAAGACCTACTATTTATATATATTTTACCTGGTTGTGAGGGTTTAGCTCATGATAATAGAGTACTTTGAGATACACTTTCTAAAAAGAATGGGTTAAAAGTTCTTCAAGGTAACAATTATAATACTTTTAAGTATTACACTTTTCGTCAATGAACTTTAACTTCATTATGTAACAATGGGAATACTTTAATGTATATTAGGATGTTACTATTTGTATGATGCTGGATACATGAAATGTGAAGGTTTATTAACTCCTTATAGAGGTCAAAAGTATCATCTTAATGAATTGAGACATGGACATCAACATACAACAAATAAGGAGTTTTACAACATCAAGCATTCTCAAGCTAAAAATGTGATAGAAAGGTGCTTTAGTTTGCCAAAGATGAGATGGGGGATTTTAAGATGCACTACTTGGTATTTAGTGAAGACAGTGGGCATGCTTATTTTTGCATTTACTCTATTACATAACTTTATTAGGATGAATATGAATACTGATTTAATGGAGACTATTGTTGAAGAATGTGATAATGGAATGCAAGATGTTGATGATGATTCTTTCATTGTGCATCTCGAGACCAACACCACTTCGAATAAATTTAGAAATGATTCAGCTTGTGAGATGTTTCAACAATGGCAGGAGCGTAGACAAACTTAGTAAATGTCGAATTCTAATTTATTATTTGTATGAGTATGCTTAAATGATGAGTTTGCATTATATGTTATATTGGATACGTTGGATTGTTGTTATAGATTTATTGCTTATGATTATTTTTAGAATTGAAAACAAAGCACGATCATGGCATCAATCACTAGAGGAAGATCTTGTGTTAGATTGAGTCTAGAGGAGGATGTTTCCCTTGTTGAAAGTTTGGTGTATCTTATATGTGAAGGACATTAGAAGGCTAAAAATGGCCACTTTAAGTTGGGGTATCAATTTGAGCTAGAGAAGCTTATGCAAGAAAAAAAAAATTTCTTGGCTATTATATGAAGACTAAGCCCTACATTGATTCAAGAGTTACATTTTTAAGGGACAGATATCTTGCAATTGCGGAAATGCGTGAATGGGATGAGAGAAGAAAATGTATTTCAGTAGAAGATGCCACTTTTGTAGAGTGGGTAAAGGTAATACATGTATGTGTATTTGCGATATATAACTATTTAATAA
Source organism: Tamarix austromongolica (assembly GCA_039764185.1). Classification (NCBI taxonomy): domain Eukaryota; kingdom Viridiplantae; phylum Streptophyta; class Magnoliopsida; order Caryophyllales; family Tamaricaceae; genus Tamarix; species Tamarix austromongolica. Next base: position 5,381,520 of record CM077808.1, on the reverse strand, counting down.
TATTTCTATATAAAAAGTTATTATGTAAAAAATTGTTAATATTTGTTTTACATTGGATTAGTGTCATCCAAATGTTGTCAAGTTAAATAAAAAGTCATTTATGCATTGTGAAGATATTTCTCTTGTCCATGGAAATGATCGACTGCTCAATGTATCACCGATGTGGTTGATGAGATCGATAATCATCAACAACGAAATGAGAAAAATGAAACACCATCCCCACCCATAGGAGATGGTTCTCATGTTGACACACCCATAAGTAGCAATAAGAGTAAAACTGTTAGGACAGAGACCTTGAAAGTTGTCAAGCATATGGAATTACATATGAAGCGAAAGAGTGATGTGATGGAAGTTGCTGGTGAGCATATTGTTCTAATTGCTAGTTGCTTTAACCATGAATATGAGGTGGATAATAGAAGAATGAATGTCTTCTTTGAAGTAAAGAAGGTAGAAGGTTTAACTCCAAATGAGATTATGAAAGTTGCAAAAAAAAATATTATTTAAGATCTTGTAGAGGTTAATTACTTCTTTAGTATGGATGAGGATTATTGAAGGGTATATATTATTAGTTTTTTGATTCTGGATGTTTAAAATATTCCTATCACATTTATTATTATTATTATTATTTATTTATTTTAGTATTGTATTAGAATTATTTCATCATTCTAGTTTATTTCATTGCATTTATTAATTTTTTACATCAAGTTTTGATACAAGAGCTACTTCAATTACTTGATGATATTTGTATAATATTCTATTATTGATTGTTATAATTATTTATATTTTTGTAGTGGTAAATAAATTTTCTATTCATGTAAAAACATAAGCAGAAAAAATAAATGTTGATATTCATTAAAAAAGGATATTAATATAATTTTATGTGTACTTCCTAAATAATAGAAAAATAAATCAAATAAAAAAACTAATGAATTCATCATACTTCTCAGGAAATTACTTTCACGAAATTACTTTCTAATATCTAACTTTCCTGAAAGTTGTATATACTATAGAAGTAACTATTAGTATGCTAAACAACCCCTACATATTTCCAAGCACATTAAAAAACATATTTCCTTTAATTTTTGTAACAGTGTATAGAATTTTATTATACTACACTACCATACTCCACATGATCTAGTACTCCTTTGTTTTTGTTCTTGCAAAGAAAAAGGTCCGAGTGGCAATAGCGGGGATTTGATATTTTCAAATAGAAAGAGAATTCTTCTTTCTTTTTGATTCCGTACATACTTGCATGCAGGTAGTTACGATTGAAGCACCCTTATCCATATTTTCTCTCCATTTTCAACAACCATGAAATCTGTTACTATTAGATTAATTCTCACCTAGAGAACTCAAGGGAGAGGATGTGTTTTGAGAGTGGAGATGCCAAATTTGAGAATTATAAGAAGAAGAATTTTGGATTTGCAATGGTGCATGTGTTCCCCAATCGTCATTACATACATATTCATAGAATTAACTACAATTCCCACGTGGCTTAACAACTAATGCCAGGTGGCTAGTGTCTATAACAAATTTGGGTAAGGCAAGAAGGGGAGACTTAGATAAATGCAAGAGTATCATAGATATTCTATACTTAGCAAGGAAGAAAAAAGCAGGTAATAACATATAAAGATAAATGGTGGTAACGGTGGATGTGGCTTGTAACAATGCTTCCCACTTGAGAAGACCCTTGTCGTCAAGGGTTAAAATCCAAAAATTTAGCCTTCCATCGTTGCATCTTTAGGGGTGCCATTAGTCCATTGAACTAAAGCTTGAGTGACCACTGTGTTGCCACGTTTGACAAATCATGTATCCATTATGGTAGCTGGTTTATAAGATAAATCACTTGTTGTGTGGTATGAAGGTAAAGTTGTATGTACCTTGTGATTACCATGTTTCTTCTTCAATAGAGAAAAAAAATTGGATTCATGGTGGTTTGAGAAGGTAGTGCATGTTTATATGCCACAAAGCCAATCTTGTTGAGCACTTGGTAAGGGCCATAATACCTTAGGTAAAGCTTGTGTATTGATCGATGCTCCCATGAATTCTGCTTGTATGGTGAGAGTTTAATAGAAACACAACTACTGATCTCTAGTTACCTCTCTACTCTAGTCTTATTAGCTTATTACTTCATCCTTTCTTATGCTTTGCTAAGGTGATACTTAAGTATTTTAAGTGTAGTCTCCCTAGCAATAAGAGATCAATCTAAAGTTGCCACCATTAAATCTCGTGGAAAATAAGGTAAATGTATAGGTGGTTGGTGGCTGTAGAAAATTTTGTAGGGTATAGCTTGAGTTGCTAAATGAAATGTGGTATTATACTGTAACTCTGCTGATAGACACTTATTCCATTCCATTGGCATGCATCTCAGATAATTTTCCAAACACCTATTTAACACCTCTAATTGTCCATCTGTTTAGGGATGGTAGGATGAAGATGATTGTTTTTGGACCCCTTGCTACTTGAAGAGCACCTACCAAAAAGTGCTTACAAAGATTGGATCTATGTCAATGGTAATACTTTGTGGCAACCCATGTAGCATAAAAATTGTGTCCTAATATTTCTCAACTACTAGTGTCACTGTATATGGGTGACTCAAAGCAACAAAGTGGGCATATTTGCTTAATCTATCAATAACCACCATAATCACATCCTTCCTATGAGATTTAGGAAGGCCCTATACAAAATCCATATTCACTTCTAACCACACTATCATGGGAATAGGCAACGGTTATAGGAGCCCATGTTGAGCACGAGTTTCATATTTGTTCCTTTGATGGATATAACATGCCCGAATATATTCCCTCACCTTTTTTTTTTCATGCCCTTCTAGTAAATTAGGGATGAAAACCTCTTGTAGGTGGACTAGACCCCTAAATGTCCCCCTTGAGGTATGTCACGGTAGAGAGATATTAGTTTTTGTTAGAGTAGATGATATTGGCTTATTACTAAATTACCTTTCCTCCTAAGAATTCTTTGAGTGCAAGTATACTTAGGGAAGCTTTGGGGGTTCTTTTGCAGTGATTCCACAATTTCCTTGAGGTGTGCATCCTTTTCCCAACTTGCTTTAACCTCTTCCGATAGATCTTGATGTATCATGGCTAGAGCCACATCAAATAACTTTGAGCTATGTGCTTGTGAAAGAGACTCAACCACTATATTCTCCTTCCCTTTCTTGTATACTATCTTATAGTGAAAAGGAATTAACTTGGATAGCAACATCTACTAGAAGGAAGCAGTTAATTTCCTGTCCAAGAGATACTTCAAGGGTTAGTGATCGATTCTAATTATAATCTCCTAAAATTTTAGAAAACCTATAATTTAATAAATAACTTTTATTTGAAATAAATTAGCTTTTAAGATTATTTAATTTAATTATTTTATGGATTTTTGAGTGTAAAAATTTGGATAGGAGTATTTAATAAATCAAAAATAAATATTTTATTATTTTATCACAATGTTCTTAATTAAATAATTTTTCAAACTAATATTTACTAAAAGTATTAATTTCGAACCAATATATTAAATTATTTATTAAAAATATTACATTTTATTATTTTCTAAATTAAATTAAATTATCCTCCCCTATTTTCTCATTTCCCTTTTTCTTTTCCTTCTTCTTTTTCTTCTTTCTTCTCTTTTCCTTTTTTTCTCCTCCTTGGGCCGCCCGCACCAGCCTGTTCTCCCCCTCCTTGCGCGCTGAGCCATAGGTCCGTTTCTCCCTTCCCCTCTTCTCCTCCTCCCATGCACGACACAACCCAACCCGCCCCTCCTTTCCTTTTTTCCAGATTGGACCAACCAACCTCCCCTTCTTTCCTGCGCTAGTCCAACCGCTTACACCCCTCCCCTTCCTTTCTTTCTTCTTCCATGCCCGACCAGCATCTCCTCTTGCCATGCTCGAGCACACCGGCCGCCTGCAACTGCCATACCTGGCCACCTCCTACCTCCCTGCTACTCCCTCTCCCTTCCCTGTCACTTTCTTTCCTATTTCGAACCAAACCAACCCTTGGACCACAACTCGCATGCCCATCTTCCTTTCCTTCTTCTTCCCTCCCTTTCCCTTGCCAACCGACACCTCCCTGCCACCCTTCGTCCTCTTGTCGACCAGCCACCTGCCCCCTCTCTTCTCCCTCTTCTTTTTCTTCACCTCTCTAGCCTCCTTTCTGCCCTATATTTCGAGCATCTCCCTTTCCCCGACCTCCCTCTTCTCTCATTTCTCCTCCTTCCCATTCTTCCCTAGTTTTTGCACGACGTTGCCAACTATCGCTCCAACCATTGCACCAAGCCCCTACGGTTCCCACTGCCACCCTATACCCCAGCCCTGCACCACCACGAGACCACCCAAGCCACCCTCGAGCCCCTACAGCTCCTCCCTTCTCCACCTCTTCTTTTTCTCCCCACTTTTCTCCCTTATCGCCAAGCCACCTGCAACTGCCCCGTTCGCCACCGTCCGGCTACCTCTGCCACCACCCAAACCACCAATCCACGCCCTATAACCTCCTCTACCACCCCCATACCTTACTTTTTCGAAAATAGCCCCTGCACCCCTCCATTTTCCCCCTCTCTTTTTCTTCCTTCTCAGCCACACCTAGCCCGACAGCCATCTTTGCCGCTTTACTGCTGCCGCCTCCGCCGCCCTTTGCCACCGTGAAACCATCCTTAGCCTCCACCTACACCCCCTCTTCACTTCTGCATCCTTACCTTGCCTCCAATCCTCCCCCATCTACCTCCTTTTCTAGCCTAAAGTCCCTAAACTGAGCCATCTCTCCTCCCTTCTACCTTATTACCTTCAAACCCTTTCTTCCCCCCTTGAACAGCATGAGCTCCACATTATTTTGGAATTTATTTGGCTAAATTTTGAGGTATATTAATAGTTAATTAAAGTGTATTATTATTAAATAAATTTTTATCCATTTTAATTTCCTACTTCTAATATAATACTTATTTATATTATTTTTAGGTGTTGAGTTGCTAATTAAGCTTTGAATCTTTAACCGAGATACCAGTAAGGTTCAATTTTTGCAGGATTAAGGTAATTGTTAAACCTCACTTAAATGCATGGAAAAACGTATGCTAGCACATTAGGGATTTTAGTATGATTTTATGCATGTTTTGTGTTGCCTAGTATGATATATATATGGTTGCTTATATTGATTGATAAAAAGAAAAGAAAAGAAAACTATGATAGCTTTTGTGACATGTGTAGAGATGATACTTAAGGAATGAGTTTGATATTTGATGGAAATGTTAAATGATGTATTATGTTGCTAATGCATGAATAATATTATTGTCTAAGGGTATTTTAGTAATATGCTTATTTAAGTATGTGATCTAATATATGTAGTTGCTAATGAGTATTATGTTGAATAATGACAAGTTGGTGGAGTTAAATGATAAGAATGAAGTACTAATATTAGTATTTTATGTAGTGGTGGTAAATTCATTAAAGTGGTGTAATAAAGGGGTTAAGTGGAAATTTTATAAGTGAAAAGGGTATTTTGGGAATTTTGTAGTAAAGGGGTATTTTGGTATTTTTGAAAGAAAGGGGTAAAATAGTGATTTTGTAAGCAAAAGGGTATTTTGGTAATTTCAAAAGAAAGGGGTGAAATGATAATTTTATAAGTAAAAGGATAAAATTGTAAGTTGTAAGAAAAAGGGGTATTATGGTAATTTTTGGAGAAAAGGGTAAAATGGTAATTTTAGAGTCAAAGGGCAGTATAGTAATTTCATAAGTAAGTGGTAAGAATGGTAATTTTGGAAGTAAGGGGTAAAATAGTAATTTTGGATGAAGGAGGGTATTATGGTAATTTGAAAGTAAAAGGGTAATATGGTAAAATTGGATGAAATGGGGTAAAATGGTAATTTTATAAGTGAAAGGGTGCTTTGGAAATTTTGGAGTAAAAGGGGTAAGACGGTAATTTTTGGTAAGTAAAATGACATTTTGGTAATTCTGGAAGAAAAGAGCAAAATAGTAATTTTATAATTAAAAGGGTATTTGGGTAATTTTAAAAGAAAATGGTGAAATGATAATTTTATAAGTAAAATGATAAAATTGTAAGTGGTAAGAAAAAAGGGTATTATGGTAACTTTGGAGGCAAAAGGGCAATATGGTAATTTTATGATTAAATGACAAATGGTAATTTTATAAGTAAAGTGGTATTATGGTAATTTTAGAGGTAAGGGATAAAATGGTAATTTTAGAAGAGAAGGAAAAAATGGTAATTTGTAAGAAAGGGGTAAAATAGTAATTTTGGGATGTAAAGGGTATTATGGTAATTTGCAAGAAAAAGGGTAATATGGTAAATTTGGATGTAAGGGGGGGGGGGGTAAGATGGCAATTTTTATAAATAAAAGGATATTATGGTAATTTGGAAGTAAGGGGTAGAAGGGTAATTTTATAAATAAAAGGATGTTTATGGCAAACTTGGGAGTAAGGGGTAACTTGGTAACTATTAAAACGACGAAGGATAATTTGGTAATTAAATTATGACTATAGAAGGGCAACATAATATTTATAAAAAAATGGAGAAGGGTAAATTGGTGTTTATCATAATGGAGAAGGGTAAAATGGTAATTATAATAATTAAAAAGGGTAGAATGGTAATTATGATAATGGAAAAGGGTAATTTGGTAATTTAACCAATTAAGGGGCAATTTGGTAATTATGATGATGGAGAAGGGTAATTTGGTAATTTAATCGACTAAAGGGTGAGTTAGTAATTATTTAACCTACTAAAGGGGCAAATTGGTAATCATGATAGCAAAGATGGGTAATTTGGTAATTTATCCAACTAAAGGGCAAGTTGTTGATTGTAATAAAAGAGAAGGAAAAATTGGTAATCTAACCAATCAAATGGGATACATGTTAAGTGTAAGAATTATGAGGGGTGAATGGTGATCTAAAAAGAGTAGGAGATGACTTGGTAACCTAAATCGGATAAAGGGTAATTTGGTAATTATGCAACCTAAAGGTAATAGGGTAATTTGTCAAGTAAGGAAGGGATGACTTAGCGATTATATAAGTAAGGGGTAAATAAGAAATTTATACCTAACATGTTGTTGTGATTGTGGAATTTCATAATATGATTCAAATAATGTTAATTAGTAAGGTAAGAGTATTTGATAATTAGTAAGCATCACAAGAACAAATCCTAACTCGGAATTAGATGAGATTATGATGGCCTTAATTTTTTCTCTGTGATATCTTGGATAATCGTCTGAATAAGAAATGACTAATGATATCGGAATGATTGAAGTGAATATGTATCTAATTATTGTGCTTTTGGTGATCACCTTAATTAAGATACTAATACTTAAAGTGAAAGACCTCGAGATTGGGAATGGTGGCTCTTTAGGGGTCGCTACCCTAAAGATGTGGTTTAGCCCAAGATTATTCTGGTATTTGCTGGTGTGCCTTTGTTAGGGGTGTACAAAACCGGATATCCGTATCCATTCGGATATTTTTTCGGATATCCGCTCCGCATTTTTTTAGACCGGATATCCGGGATGCGGATATCTGAAAAATATAGACCGGATATAGACCGGATTCGGATATATCCAATATCCGTATGAAAATACTATTTTATCAATTTTAATAACTTTTGCTATAATATTTTTAAAAATAAGGATCATATATCAATTAATATTCATATCTATATTCATATAAATATCTTATTTTATCTAAAAGAAGTATTAAAATATTATTATAAATATTTAAAATATAAAAATAAATAAAAATTTAAAACTTAAAACTATAAAAACACAATAATATGGTGTATTATTGAAATAATCAACAAAATATCGGATATTTTTTCGGATCGGATAATCCAAAAAAAAAACCGGATATCCGAATGTCGGATATCCTTTTAGAATAAAATCGGTTCGGATATCCGAAATGTCGGATCGGATTTTTAAATATCGGATCGGATTTTCGGATCCCGGATTTTTTGCACAGCCCTAGCCTTTGTGCCCCAGCTAGGCCCTATATCTTTCTCTATCTAGCTCTACGGACTTAGTTAGGGGGTATGCATACTTATGGATTAGGTGTCCTTGTCAGTAAGGTACTGAGTAGCCTTATGCACCAGTACGACCAGGGTATCTTTGCGTCCTTGGGTTCGTGGTTGAAGGGTACTAAGTAGCTTGTATGCACCGGTATGACCGGTGTACCTTTGTGTCCCGGGTTCTTGATCTCCCGTCTGAGGCAAATAAATAGAATTGTTGTGCTAATTAAAGAAAGGAAAAACACTAAATACGAAAGTGAAAGATTAATGAGCCGTGCCCATTTGACTTATGATATTGAGTACCGATCCACCGGTTATAATAGTGGCCTAGGAGCATGTTGCCCTGGTAAGTGATTATGAGTACCGATCCACCGGATATAATAGTGGCCCAGGAGCGTTTTGCCCTGGATGATGATTATATGTATTCCGGTCCACTAGCTAAAATAGTGGGGTCCCGAGCTCAATAAAACAAGCATTGGATGTGAATAAGTTATGGAAAGATATTAATTACTTATAGTGGAACACCTTGTGAGTCGGGGCCAGACCGGTCCACCGGCGAATAATAGTGGCCAGGAGCGTTCTGCCTTAGAGACCGATCCACCGGCAATAATAGTGGTCAGGAGCGTTCTACCCTATATGTATTCCGGTCCACCGGCTATAATAGTGGGGTTCTCGCACTCACTTGGATATAACTAGAAAGATGATTGAATAATGATGGACTAATGACTTAAGGCCCAAAAGTATCGATTGTACTTTATAACTCATTGATATTTGGCAGCCTTGTTATATATGTGATTGGTATGTATGCACCTCTCATTACATATGTATATAGCTTGCATTATGTGTTGCATTGCGGGCCTGTTTTTAAGTGTGGTATTAAAGGGTTACTCAGTACCATAGTACTGAAGGGTTCCCTTCGTGGGCCCCCTACCTATTCAATGTGCAGTGCCCCTTGCAGGTCTTTTCAGGTGCTACTCAAGTGGGCAACGGGAAAGAGAGTAATGAATTATCCGGTACTGTTAGGGTTTTCTCTTTCTCTTTTAAATTCCTGGTTTTAATGCTAATGTTGTTAAAGTAACCATCATTGGTAGATGTTATTCTTGTAAATGATTTGATGCGCTACTCTGATTTGAAAATGGATTGTAAATTGTGTTTTACACTTTTAGCCTTAGCACTTAGTACTAGAACGGTAGGAGTGAACCGATCTAGTATTAAGTGTGGCGGTAATATCCCCAGAATTAACGATTTTATAATTTGCTTCCGCTAACTCTTTCAAATAAAACGAAATTTTTCAATAGTGAATTTTGGGGGTGTTACACTAATGATGAAATGTCTTCCCCTTATATAATGTGCCCACTTTTCTACTGCTAATAAGATATCTAACATCTCCTTCTCATAAACTAAAAGATCTTTATGCCTTGGTGAGAGTATTTCGCTAATGAAAGCTAAAGGATGGAATCCCTTTATAAGTACTGCTCCCATCCTTATTGTAACACCCCCAAATTTACTATTAAAAAATTTCGTTTACTTTTAAAGGAGTTTAGCGGAAGCAAGCAAATAAAACTGTAAATCCGGGGGTATTACCGCCACACTTAGTACCAGATCGATTCATGCTTACCGACCCGATACTAAGTGCTAAGGCTAAAAAGAATAGAACCAAAACAAATCATTCGTAAAGCATAAGTTTTACGGAATTAGAGTGCGAAAGTCAAAAGTTACATTCCGAAGTACAATTTAAAAATTCCAAATGTCAGAGGACTTAAAATAACGGAATAACAAAGTACGATAATGCAAAGAAACAAGATAGGGGAAGTTCTCCAGCCACGTCACTCTCGGCCCCCAAGCTAGATCCAGACTCAACTCTCAGCCCTCAAAATGCCACAGACATTGTCCCCTACCTGCAAAATTCAGACGGGACTTCTGCTCGTGGGAATGAGCAGCACCCATGAAACGGGTGATCAGTACGCTACGTACTGAGTAAGGGAACAGACACACTAAGGCCCACATGCACAGAAGTACATGAACAAGCAGACATAGCATGTGAATAATAAACAATAACACAGATGAACAATGCTGGTTACGAATCAGATAACTTTCTCATAAGATCTCAGACAATTATAACGATTCACATCATAGTCTTTATCGATCCATGTGAGTGCGGGAGCCCCACTATTATAGCCGGTGGAACGGTCGTGAGGGCCATGCCCTGCCACTATTATAGCCGGTGGAACAGTCGCGAGGGTAATATACCCCGCCACTATTATTTGCCGGTGGACCGGTCTGGCCCCGACTCACAAGGTATTCCACTGTAATTATTAGTATCTTTCCATGTCTTATCACTTTACGTTTGGTTTGTTGAGCACGAAATCCCCCACTATTATAGCCGGTGGAACGGTCGCAAGGGCACATGCCCTGCCACTATTATAGCCGGTGGAACGGTCGTGAGGGTAAGATACCCTGCCACTATTATAGCCGGTGGACCGGTCTGGGTTCGGCTCAACATATTTCTCTGTAAGTCGTTAGTGTTTTAATGTATCTTATTCGAGGGAATTTCACCTTTGTCATGCATGGCTAGAGATCTCAACACATCACATCAAAACTGAAGGTATATGCGTACTATCACATACTAATGAGGGCACATGCACACAACCCGATTCCAAGCCACGCCACACATGAAACAGTTAGAATAATGGCTTTTAAGACCACGACACATAAATCATATAGACCATCCATGGCACGTAGGACACATGTCACACATTCAGCCTTAGCTATATCCCTACTCGGTTTAGGTTACCGAGCTATCTCCCGCGCTTATATTAGGCCACTAAACACCCTTTGTAACTCTTATACTTAACACATTTCTCGCATTGGAAACCCAAATTATGACCCTCAGACTCAACTCTCCCTCATACCTCACTCCTCCTCATTTATTTTTATTATTTTCTTTTTCTTTTTCCACCTTCTCAAATTAGGGTTTCCTTGCCAAACCCTAGTCGGTCCCTATGTACCCTTATATTATCCCACGTATTATTTTTCACCTCGAGCCTCCAAACTCCCAAACAAAATTTCCATTACCTTCCCTACGTCTCAAAGTAACTTTCCATACGTAAGGTTCGCCCCCATGCGGGCCTTAACCTCCCCATGCAATCCCCTCGATCTCTACCATGCCAAACCCTAAGATTTCCATGCAAACCCTAGTTCTCCCATATAACCTTAGTTTCTCCCACTCTTCCATTTTATTCAATTCCCCCTTTTCTCGTCCATTTACGGATCATAGATTGCCTAGGTCATTCTTACCTGCGTTAGCCAACGTACTTCCCTTTGGTTATCTTAATCTCTCATTTTTCTCTTTCATGCCCCCATTCCACAACACCTCATCAAATAACCTAGCATGCATGTCCTAGGGTCACATCACATCACATCATATTTGCATCATTTCCATATTAGCACATACAGACAAGTGCATGAGAACGTACCTCGGTTCCATGCTGCGCTACACAGTAAAACAGATAACATACACAGAATACATCATATAAACCGTACGAGGCATCCAAGGCAAGTAAAACATGTAATACACACAGGCGACCTTAGTTACGTCCTTACCTAAATCGGCGCCGGGCTTGGAGCACGCTCCTACGCCTCCTGGGGGCTTTGACTCGGTTCACCTATAAGAAGGAAATGCTAAGGGTTAATCTCCCTCTACCTGAATTACCATAATTTTCCTATCTTACCCCTATCATGGCCTAATACTAAGGCTAATATTAATAATATGGGTTTATAAACAAAGGGTAGGGTTATTACTATTCTCACGATAGCTTAAATGGATTATCACTAATTAAAGTAGGTTTTAGCAAAATCCAGAGTATTAAGGTGAGGGTTCCAATATTATTAATAATAATTACTAATAATACTAGCAATAATAAGAATACTACTACTAATAATAGTACTCATAATAAGAATAATGATGGCTATAATGATAATAATGATGATAATATCAATAATAATGGTAATAATAATAATAATAATAGTAGAAGTAGTAATAGTAATGAAAAAAATAATAATAATAGTAACGTTGATAATAATAATAATAATGATAATAATCATAATACTAGCAACAACCTCATAACCATGATAATAGTAATGATAATAATAATATTGATAAGGGTAATAATAATAATAATGTTAATCATACTAATAATAGTAAGAATACTGCCATAATAATAATAATAACAAGGATAATAACAACATCGGTCATAGTTAGAGTAATAAACATGGGAATAATAATAATAATAATGACAATAGTAGTAATAATGATAGTAATGCTCATAATAATAATATTAATAATAATAATAACACCAATAGTAATAATAATAATAATAATAATAATAATAATAGTAATAATAGTGACAATAATAATAATAATAATAATAACAATAGTAATATATTAGAGGTACTAAGGATGTTAGTCATAGTTAAAGTAACACATGTAATAATAATAATAATAATAATAATAATAATAATAATAATAATAATAATAATAATAATAATAATAATAAATAATAATAATAGTAATAAATGACAATAATAATTATAATAACAATAAGAATAGTAAGAGTAGTAATAATAATAATGATAATAATAATAGTAATCATAATAGTAACGATAATAGCAGTGACAATAATAATAAGGATAATAATAGTAATACTAGCAATATTAACAATAATAATAACTTAATAGGGTCTTGTATTGCTTAATACCATTAATTATAAGTTCTTAGGGGAAAAGTTAGGGCCTGCTAATGATAATAATAATAATAATAATGGTAGTATTAATAATAATTAGGTTAATGATAATTATAATAACATTAACAATAATAGTTAATAATAATACTAAAATTTATTAACCACTTCTATTATTCCAGGTCTAAGGTTCAACTGTCCAAGAAATTTGGGGCAACCTGGCTGAGGTGGCGGCGGCAGCGGCGGCGGCGCGGCGGTGGAGGAAGGGAGAAAAGGAGGAAAGTGGAGATGGAGGCTAGGGAAGAGGGAAGTAGGGGAAAATGGAGGTGTAGGGTGTTAGAGCAGGAACCGCTGGTTGATTTGGGGGGGTAGTGGCGGAGCTGTAGGTGGCGGTCGAGGCGGCGACGGCGGCACGAAGGTGGCGCCAGGGGACGAAAGGCTGTTTCGGGAAGGCAACTTCGCGTGGCCAAGGCAACTCGTGCAAGGCAAGGTAGGGGGAGCTAGTAGTCTGGTTGTGTAGAGGGAGGTGCAGGGAGGATGTTGGTGGCGCGGGCAGGCGGTAACGGTGGCCGAAGGCGGAGGAAAGGGCGGCTAAAGGTGGGGCGGTGTGCGGCTCTGGTTTTCTGGGTTCCAAATTTCGAACCCGATTAAGGCAATGGTTAGGGCTATTTATAGGGAAATTGGGATGGGAAACGACAAGGCTCGAGGGGGAGTAGGGGGTTAGGGTGTTGCGTGTCCGGCGAGGCCTAGCCTGCGCAGGTCTGCTGTTGCAGACCGAGACTCATCGGGGAGAGAGAGAGTGATTTTGTGTGGGAGAACACTGCACCGATTGGTCAAATCCACAGGAAAGACAACGAGGTGGAGAGGGACGAAAAGACGGGAGCAATGGCGTAGCGTTGAAGGCTTTCTTTTCCCGGCAAAAATTTTGGTTGCAGGCTGCGGAAGGACAACGGTGCAAGGAGGACGAAGAAGAAGAGGCTGGACCGGCGATCCAGCAGAAAAGAAAAGAAAGAAAGAAAAAGGGGCGGGCTGAACCGGCCGGGAGAAAAGGGGAAGGAGGGACGCGGGAGAGGGACGAGCCGCGAGGGGGGTGTTGGGCCTAGCAGGCCAGCCCAGTCAGGGGGGAAAATAAGGAAGAGAAGGGGAAAGAAAGAAAAAGGAAAAAGGAGGGAGAAAAGGAAAAAAAGGATAAAAAAAGGAAAAAAGGAAAAAGAGGGGAAGTTAGTGGTTGGATTAATTAGCATGATTTGGTTAATTGGGATGTTTAATAATATATAAATATTACAATAATAATTAAATTATCTTTTTAGGTTAATTTAGGGATTTTTTGAAAGAAATTTCTTAAATTCCATTTTAATTAACAAAACACTCTAATTTTCTCCAATTAAATTATTTATAAATTTTATATTAATTGAAGCTATTTTATCCTTCTTATTTTAAATAAAATAATTTATTTAATTAGTTTCTGAAATAAAACCCTTAATTATCTTAAAATACCACAAGTCCTCCTATTTAAAACACTTATAAATTTCTTCTTGATTTATCCTAATTAATTCCCTTTTATTTCACTAAAAGTAGTTTATTTTAATTAATTTCCTAATAATTCCCTATTCGGCCATGATTTCCTAAATTAGGGTTTTAGGGGTATTTCACTTATTGCTGATGCATCGATCTTTATGACAAATTCTTTAGTAAACTCAGGTAAGCTAAAAACAAAAGGCTATAGTTAAGGCCATCTTTAACTGATCAAAGGCCTCTCTAGCCTCATTAGCCCACTTCATCTTATTCTTCTTTAGCATGTCAGTTAAAGGTTTACTAATTACCCTATATCCTTGAACAAATCTCCTATAATAACCAGCAAGGCTTAGGAGCCCTATGAGTTGGGTTAAGCCTCTGGGAAAAGGCCAAGCCTGGACAACCTCTACTTTCTCTAGATTTGTTGACACTCCATTCATAGAGATAATGTGGCCCAAATATTCTAAGATTTGGCCCCAAGATTACATTTATTCTCCCTATAATATAGCTGATGATGCAACAATATCTCCAAGGTAAGCTCTAAATGCTCCAAGTGGGATGACCAATCTCCCTTATAGATTAAGATGTCATAAAAAAAAACTAGGATGAACTTGCATAGGTAGGATTTAACAACATGGTTCATAAGGGTTTGAAAGGTTGAGGGTGCATTGGTTAATCCAAATGGCATAAAACAAATATTCTTAATAACCCTAATGTATTTTGAAGGCTGTTTTGGGAATGTCTTGAGGGTGCATTCTCAATTGGTGATAAGTTGACCTAAGGTCAACTTTAGAGAAATATTTAGCTCCATGAAACTCTTCTAACAATTCCTCAATGATAGGAATGGAGAACTTATCTTTAATGGTATGATTTATTCAAATCCCTATAATCCACATAAATCCTCTAACTATTATCTTTCTTTCTAACCAAAAAAATAGGGGAAGAGCAGGGGTTGGAACTGGGTTGGACTATACCTTCTTGTAGTATCTCCCATACTAACCTCTCAATCTCATCCTTCTAGGAGGAAGAATATCAATAAGGTCTGAGGTTGATAGGGTTAGTTCCTTACTTCAAGGGAATTTTGTGAACATGAGACTTGATTGGAGGGAGCCCTTTAGGTATAGAGAAAACAATAGAAAACCAATCCAACACTATCTGTAGATCTAGAGGTCGATTGTTGGTTGCTTCCCTAGGTAGTAGGGTTAGTGTTGTGAGTTGTCTTACATCTTGGCCATCCAATCTCATAAAGCATAATTGGACCACCATTTGTTCCGAGTTGCTACTTAAGGCCTTGTTCATCCCTTACCATTAAGGTGTCATGCCTTCACATTATGAGAACCCCTTAAAACGATCCTCCATCCTTGCACTGTGAATTCCATGCATAATTACTAGATATCCCACATAATAGGCCCTAAGGTGGACAACAATTGCACCCTAAGTACCATCTCACATCCCCCTAAGGGCAATATCATCATATCCCCCTAGAAGGCATGGTTGGAGAGCTTCCAAATCAGTCATTTGCTCACATAAGTGCTATGGATCTCATTGACATCAGCAAATGCAATAGCTAACAGTTGTGTAGGTTTTAGAGGGAACCCCACCTATTTGGCAATGTGTAAGTCTAGGAAGTTATGAGTTGAGTCACTATTGATCAACATAGTCATTGACCTTTTTTTAACATGTCCTATCACTCTCATAGTGTGATATGTTGGCACCCCACTTAGGGAGTGCACTGATATTTGAGGAGAGTCTCCCAAGGTAGTGCCATCCCTTGTATGCTCCATGACTCCCTTATCACCCTCCTCCTCAACATCTATCATATCCATAACTAATATCTATTGCTTATAACATCTATGGCCTGGTTGGTATTTCTTAGTACACCAATAACATTCATTTTTTTCCCTTTTTGCATCCATTTCTTCCCGAGAGAGGGCCTTCAGGGCCTTTCCTGGTGAAATTCTAGCATTTAGCCCAAGATAAGAGGTAGGTTTTGGTGTGTAGCTAGTTATTTTGTGGTTAGGTTTTAGTTGTGGTAGTATGGGAGATTTGGCTATAGGTCGAGGCTCTTTGAGTTGTGTTTGCAAGGGAGTGTGCCACAACTTAGCCAAATTGCATCCTTAAATATTTAGGCTTGAACATATGAATATGGGTTTGGAATGAAAAGAGAAACCCCCTAGATAGTAGATCACAACATACTATTTAGGCAGATTTACATGATTTAGGAGATGATCAAATTTATTTTGGTATTCCACCAGGTCCCCCATATGCTTTAGATTTGCAATATCAGCCATAGTATCATCATAGGGACTAGAGTCAAAATAAGAAATAATGGCCTCAAAATACTCACCCCAAGTAACATATATGGGGTGTGGCCAAATCTTTAAATAAGCTTGTTGCCACTATAGAGCTAAGCCTTTAGGTGGATCAAATCCAACCTCACTTTCCTATTTTATGGAGTTCCATCCATTTCAAAAAAGTGATTGACCTTATAGATCCATCCTTTCACATCTTCCTCATTGAATCGAGGAAATTCAACTCAGGTGAATCTCATAGGAATATGGTAAGCATGCGGCATTTGATATGCGATGGGTGGAATTTCTGGAGGGAATTGGTGTATAGGATGAGTTCCATTAGGTATAAATCCTCGGGGGTATTATATGTGGGTCATTTTTTACTATAGGGTTCCATTGAATTTGTGTAGAATTGGATGCTAAGGGATGTTGAGTTGCTGGTTAGCCAGGACCAGCCGACGGGCTTGAGACATCATTGTTCTATAACTAGCCATGCACACTTGCTACAACTCGAAGATGAGTTACTTCAGTTCATCCTTCAATGAGATCTTCCACTACTCTAGGGATTCTTTAATTGATCAAAATCTCTTCTCATTTCATTCGGTTATGTCCCCTCCGCCATGTTCGCAGGAGCCTAGCTTTAATACCAATGTTGCTATTAGATTAATTCTCACCCAGGGAACCTAATGGAGAGTATGGGTTTTGAGAGTGGAGATGAAATTTTTTGATAATTATGAGAAGAAGATGTCTGGATTTGAAATGGCACATGCCTTCCCTAATCATCATTACACACATATGTATAGAATTAACTACAATTCCTATGTAGCTTAACAACCAATGCTAGGTGGCCAACATCCATAAAAAATTTGGGTAAGGTAGGAAGTGGAGACTTAGCTAACTACAGGACAATCATAGATATGCTAGACTCAGTAAGGGAACAAAATAGATGAATAACACATAAAGGTAAATGGTGGAAACGGTAGATGTTTTTTGTAAAAATAGGTATTGTAAGAACTTTTGAGTTTGTTGAATGCATTACATGCATGACCTAATCTCATTCTTGTAATGGGAAAGAAACAGAGGAAAAAGATAAGGCAGGTTGGTAGTTTAGCTAGAAGTGTCTGACTATTGCTGATGGAAAAGCAGGTAACTAACCCATGTAATGATGATGAATGGTGTGATTAATTTGATTTCACCGAAATAATTTCCTTCTCATCCATTGATTAAGGATAAGGAGAAAGGAGGGTGAATCAATTGGTGAATTGATAGAACCCTTGCCAAAATAGAAAAAGGAGAATACCATAGTTTCAACCCTGATTGTTTACTACTCTAATATAGAAGATCTGAATCAACCATCTCAAACAAAACCTGTGACTAAGCCTTCTGAAAGTTGGAAAGACATCTTGATCAAGAATCGTAGAGAGGAAGGGGTCCTTAACCTCTCTTTCTCTCCTCCAGTGATCATAAATGGTGAAGCCTAAGCTTAGTTATAATAATATGAAATTGAGATTAAGGAGAGAAAATGGGCTTATACTCTAGTAGGAATGGTTGCAGGATTTAAACCTTCTCATCCTCAAATGGTCAAATATGTGAAGGAAAATTGGACAAAGATTTCGACCATTCCTTTTTCTTGCATGACCAGGGTTTCTTTCTTTTTAGATTTGATAATGAAGCTAATTTTCTATCTATCTTGAGAATGCCTTACTGGTGCTATGGATTTCGGCCTTTGCTTATAAAGAAGTGGAATCCAAAATGAATCATTTGACAATGTAGAATGGAGGAAAATTACTTTGTGGATTACTCTTCCTGGACTCCCTATAACTCAATGGTCTGCAGATTCCCTTAGTAGAATTGGTAGTTTCATTGGAGTTCCTATATGTGTAGACATGGTTACAGCCTCAAAGACAAGAGTCTCTTTTCCAAGATTACTTATGGAGGTGGATGTTAGTCTCCCCATCATTGAACATATACAGATTGCCTTGCCAAATGGAAGTGTGAGAAGCTAATCTGTTCACTATGAATGGAAGCTAAAATTTGGTCCAAAATGTGATAGAGTAAGCCATGATATGATTGCTCATTTGCTTAAGGTAATTCCAGAGAAGGAAAAGCCCATTCAAAAGGTTTGGCAAGTGAAGAAGCCAATTCCACCTCAAGAACATCAGGTAAATTCAAAAAGTGACAGAAAACCAAATCAGGGTCAATTTGGTGAAGTGACAAAGCAAGCCAAGGAAATAAATGTAGGACAAACTTCTGGTTATAATGAATATGATATACTAACCATGTGTGACCCTATAAATGCTGAGTAATACTTAAATAGAATAGAGACAAGGAAGGGCAAGAGATTTTCATTGAACCTGGAGGGGATAGTAAACATAATGATACTATACCCTTACTGCCATTCAAATGAATCTTGTTGTGTAGAATGTTAGGGGTATAAATAGACCCCTAAAGAAAAAGCTAGTTAGTAGATGTATTAAGTAAAATAGTTTTCATATTGTTTGCTTATAATAGAATCATGTGAAAGAAAATAATATGCTTGTTGTTTTGAAGATTTTTGATAATCAATATTCTGTCATTCACAACTATTCTGCCCATCATAGTGGTAAGATTTGGATCCTTTGGAGAGATGATATACTAAAAATCTAAGTCCTTGATATTTTTGATCAGGTTATCCACTGTTATGTAGAATTGCATGTTGGAAATCATTTTCATCTTTTAGTAGTGTATGCTCATAATAATAAGGGAGCTATGCAATGTTGTGGTCTGAGCTAGTGAAATTTCATTATGCAAAAATGAGTTTAGTTATTGGGGATTTTAATGTGGTTCTCTTAGCCTAGGAAAAATCTAGTGGCAATTCTCATACACTAGATATGGATGATTTTGTGGACTGTTTGTGTTCTTGTAGCTTAGGGGAACTTTAAAATTCTGGTCCTCCTTTTACTTGGTCTAATAATAAGTTAGGCTTTGCAAGAGTCTAGTGTAAGCTTGATAGAGCTCTTGGAGACAAATAATGGTTTGACTATTTTAGTTATATTTGGGTTGAGGTTGTTGGGGATTGCATCTCTAATCATTACAGACTACAATTAAGGGGTCATCATCCAGATAATAATGGGGCTAAACCATTCAAGTTTTTCAACTTATGGACTTCTTCTCCTCATTTCTTACAATGTGTGGCTCAGAATTGGAAGCATCCAACTCAAGGATGTAAGTAGTATAAGCTATTTTCCAAGCTTAAATATCTAAAATAGGTTTTAAAGCAATTCAATTCTAATCATTTTGGCAACTTAAGCAGGAAAGTAAACGAGGCAAGAGAATATTGGCTTTAATGTAGCCATGCCCTATAATATTCCCCTACAGATGAGGACTTACAAACTCAAGAGAGTATCTTGAGAAACAAATGGTGGCAATAGGCTAAGTTTGAAGAACATTTCCTTTAGCAGAAAGCTAGGATCTAGTATATTAAATTGAGGGATGGAAACAATGCTTTTTTCATGCAAAAATTAATGAGAGAAGGAGATATAATAACATTTATACCCTGTATGATAGCACAGGAACAAAACTTACTTCTCAGCTGGAGATTAATAATAAGATTCATAAATTTTACACTAGCTTGTCGGGATCTTCAACAACTTTCCTTGAGATGGTGCACCCTGATATTGTAAACCAAGGACATATTCTACATAATGACTAGAGAGCTCATTTATCAAATCCTGTCACAGATAATGAGTTTAAAGCAGCTATTTATAGGATGGGGGATAATAAGGCCCCTATCCCTGATGGTTTTAATGCTCATTTTTACAAATCTACTTAGATCATTGTGAGAAAGGATATCATTAAAGTAGTAAAGCATTTTTATAAAACTGGGTATTTGTTAAAATCATTAAACAATACTTCTCTACACCTAATTAATGAAGATTCATCTTCTAGAACCATGAATGACTATAGATCTATCTCTTGTTGCAATGTTGCTTACAAAATTATTTCTTCAGTTCTTACTAAGTGTTTCTAGGACATTTTACCCTCTCTTGTCCATGGTTCTCTGAATGCTTTTATTGAAGGGAGATGGATTGGTGAAAGTGTCTTATTGTATTAAGAGCTTCTAAGGAAACACAACAAGAGTCAAATTAGCCCTCAAATGATGTTAAAAGTGGATTTAAGAAAAGATTATGACATTGTGGAATGGATTTTCATCAAGCATCTTCTAAATGCCCTTGGTTTTCCCTATCATTTTACTCAAATGGTTATGCAGTGTGTTTCAACCACTCAGTTTTCTATTAGTTTAAATGTTTAGCTTTGTAAAACTTTTAAGGGTGGTAGATGGCTAAGACAAGGTGATCCTTTATCTCTATATCTCTTTGTGATAACTATGGAGTATCTCTCTCATCTTTTATGGGATGATAAACTCTTTAGAGGGCACCTTGAATGTAAGTTTGCAAAAATCATTAACCTCAATTTTGTAGATGACCTCCTTATTTTCTATAAAGGCCATTTCAAGATTGAAAAATTAATTAGGTACATTTAGAAGACCTTTTATCTCACCACAAGCCTACAAGAAAACCTTGAGAAAATTAGTGTGTTCTTTTGTGGAGTAAATGAGGATACAAAATATCAGATTTTATAGTTGCTAAATTTTTGAGGAGGAACCTTTCCTTTCAGATATCTAAGCATTTATCTCAACCTTAGATCTATCAAGATAACTCAATACCGGCCCCTGATTGATAGAATTATACCAAGGCTAAAATCTTGGACTGTCAAGCACCTAAGCTTTGCTGGGACAATTCTACTACTTCATTTTATTATTTTTGGCATAGAAAACTTTTGGATACAGATGTTTTTCTTGCCTAAAGCTGTAATCCATTAGCTAGATAGCCTTTATATAGAATTTTTATGGAACAATATAGATCCCTGAAGGAATAAAGCTCCCTAAAGGAATAAAGCTCCTATGGCCTAGTAAAAAATTTGTGTACCTAAAGAAGAGGGTAGCTCGGGACTCAAGCATCTCATTCACTAGAACTTAGCTTGTATGGTTAAATACCTTTGGAAACTCATTGAGTCTAAAGAAATCTTATGGGCTAAGTGTATCAAAGGGAGAGATGTATGGAAGGTGAAGGAGAAAGTTGAATATTCTTGGATTTATAAACAGTTGCTAAGAGTCAGCGATCAAATTAGACCACACTATACAAACTGTTGTATCTCTGAGAGGTTGAGCACTAAATTGTGTATCATACTATCAAACTTACTATGCTAAAGGTTGCTTGGAAGTCCTTTGTATGGAATCATAGTGGCATGGAAAGACATAAAGTCTTTACTTGTTTGTTGTGTCACAATGTCCTTCCTATTAAATCAAATTTGTTTAGTTGGGGGATCACTACAGACAACATTTGTGAGGTGTGGAAAAATGATGAAGAAGACATCAACCAGTTGCTTCTTTACTCTCATAGTGCTAGGGTCCTTTGGAATTATGTCCTAAGATGGCTGAAAAATGGAGAGATATACCATTGATTAGAGTAGTTACATTGATTGACTGATTAGTAAGACCACAGGGAAAGGAAAAAAGATTGTTTGGAGAGCTGTCTTCAATGCCCTTCTTTACCATATTTGGATTAATAGAAGCAAGGTTGTTTTCCAGCTGCTCCAAACAAATCCTAGAGTTACTATTAGACATAATATTTCTGAGATTTTTATTAGATTTAGTGATGCTAGAAATGTTCATATTAAAAAGTACTTAAGTAGTCTTGATAGATAGATGGTATGAATTGACTAGGGGTATGCCCCTTGTGATTTTGTAATTAAAACTCTTTGTACCTCTTTCCTTTTTGGTAATAAAATCTTTAACTAATTACCAAAAAGAAAGATTTAGCTTGTAACAATATCAAAATCAACACAACTCTTCTTTCTTTCCAACATGGCACCATGGATGTTAGTAGTCAACTAAATAATCAAAACACGAGATTAAACTAATAAAAAAGTGGAAGATGCACATATCTGAGATATCGCATTGATAGACAAGAAAATAGAAAAAAAGAAGATAATATGGGATAGATCAATGACAAAAAAATATAGAGAAAAATAACCAAAGAAGACGTACCTATTGGTTGTTGAGTCGATAAAGGTTAGTTTTTCAGAAATAGACAGTGTTTTCAAAGTTGATAATGACTTTTATAAATATTTTTATTTGCCATGCGTTCTATATAATACCAACTTCTTTATGTTTCTTATACAAAATATGAGAGTAAAACATTCAAATACTACATAATAAAAATGTATAATACAAAGAGAAATATATATATATATATATATATATATATATATATATATATATATATATATATATATATATATATATATATATATGTAGAGAGAGAGAGAGAGAGAGAGAGAGAGAGAGTTAAATACTATATAGAAATCCAACAAAAAATAAAAAAACAAAGTAACTTCCCAAACAAAAGAAGTATAGAAAAAGGATATATATAAAATAAGGAAGAATAATATTTGTATCATAATAAAAATTGATAAGATGTATTGAATACCTCTATTATATCCCTTTTCTCCTAAAACAAAAACTATGCAAAATCAACAACATCCTAACCAACATTGATCTCAACTAAAAATTTTGAAAAAAAGAGAAACAAGAATAAAATCAACACGATGGGTATATTAAGTAAACTAAATCAACTAAAAATAAATAACTTGTAGTACAGAAAACATATGTGATGAATTAGTAAATGGTCAAGAATTATTATTTATTATTATATAACCTATTATCCTCTATTTATAGATGATTCCCTACAAATTTGAAGGCAAACAAATAATTATATTACTAGTTATGGACAAAACTTACAAAACAACTCACTAGCAATAGAGGGGTGTGCATGGTATGCATGGAAGGAAAAAAGATGTTGCATGGAAAGAATAAATGTGGTATCTGCATGAGGAGAATTTAATAAAAAATTTAGATGTGTAATATGGAGTATTATCATGTTGATAATTTTTAAAAAGATAAGAAAGTTGAATTAGTAAAAAAGTAGCTTAATTATATCTTTTAGGGATATCTTATTCTATCTTTTGAGTGTGTTTATAGTTGGGAGAAAGCTAACACTTTTTGTGTCAAATATTATCAAATTTTTAGGAGGATTATTTTTTAATATTAAGGAGGTCCAATGTTTATAAAAACCATAGTAAGTATATGACGCAAAAGAAACAAAAAATTGATGAAATTATAAGCTTTGCTTAATAGAATTCTGTATAAGTTTGTCTCAATATTAATCAATTTCGTGTGAGAGATTATTATCAAAATAATTAATATCATTGTCTATGTGAATTAGAGATTAATATCTATCCTTTAAACCATCCACAAACCCATGCCATTCTAAACACTAAATGTCATATTCAATGCCATCATCATCATCATCTTCAACATTCATCTTAAACCTATTTTTCTTAATTTTATCTATTTCCAAAATTAAGATAATAATAATAATTTATTATTATCAAAAAAATCATCCTCAACATTTTAAATTCATAATATAATCATCAAATCATCATATTTCCAACTATTTATCATCATAATATTCATATCAATACTAAACCTTAATCGTAAACCCTAACCCTAACCCAAGAACCAAACCATTCTAAACCCTTCATCATTTGAGCATTATTACCATGATATATTCTTTATAAAATAATAATACTCATATTTTCATCAATTTAAAATCATCATATTCCTTTTAAAACCCTAACCAAACCATAATACCACCTAAACTATAAGTATATATTCCTACACACATCAATTTTGGTATTAGAGCTTAGGTTGTGGTGTAGTGTGACATATATGATTAATATCCAATCTTTCCTCCAAGTTTACTAGAAAAATTAGTTAATAATTATATAATATTGTAAGAACTCATCAAGAAGGTGCCAAGATTTGAATTTTGGGTGACTTGAGAGAGCATTTTTGGAATCAAACCATTCGTGGGTGTAAAGAAGGAATAACGAGCTAAGGAGAAGATTTGAGTGACATTATTAGGGCATTGGTAAAGGATATAAAGGAATTTAAGCTTCATATTGGTAGGATGGAAACCTGACAAGCCCAATGATCACATTCCACCATCAAATCCGAAGAGATCAAGTAGGAGAAAATCGTAGAAGGGAAGCACATGGCCGAATGGAGGAAGGAGGAGAATAAAGTGTGGCAAACTATGTACAAGCTCATGACACTTCAAGAAAATCATTTGATGATGTGGGAAAATCATATGATTATGTGGAGAAGGAGATTTGACTTTACCTACCTAATTTTGAAGGTAATATTAATCTGGAATCTTATTTTTATTTTCTTCCTCTCTTTTCCTTATCCTCTTCATATTTTCATACCATAATCTAGAAAACTTCTCAAATTTAAATATAGCAATTTGACACCTTTTCTCATCATCAAGCTCTTTATACTTAACCATAGGAAGGAGTTAGTATGGATTTTATCTTGGGATTGCCTAAGGCACAAAGAGGGAAAAATTCTATCATGGTGGTGGTGGATCAACTTTCCAAGATGACTCATTTTATTCCATGTAATAAGATTGATGATGCTACTCATATTAAAGATTTGTATTTCAAGTAGATCGTGAGATTCCATAGGATTCCAAGGTATATATTTTTGGATAGAGATGTGAAGTTCCTATGTTATTTTTGGAAGACATTATGGCAGATACTACGAATGAAGCTTCTATTTAGGACATCACATCATCCTCAAATGGATAGTCAAATTGAGGTTACTAATAGAAATTTGGGTACTTTGTTAAGGGGATTGGTGAGTAAGAGTGGTAAGGATTTGGATGTTAAGTTAGCACATGCAGATTTTTCTTACAATTGGAGTCCTTTAACTACAACAAGCTTTAGTCCATTTGAGATCGTATATGGTGTTAAACCATATTTATCGATTGATATGGTACCATTAAAGAAAGGGAAAGTGAAGAATTATGATATACAAGAGAGAGTGGAGTTCTTTTAGAAACTTCATAAAAAAATCAAGCACAACTTTGAGAAGGACAATGAAGTATACAACATAAGAGAAAACAATCATAGGCCTCAACATGTATTTTAGCTGGGGGATTTGGTATAATTACACTTAAGGAAGGAGAGATTTCCTAATCTAAGGAAAAATAAGCTTATGACAAGGGAAAATGATCCTTTTAAAATACTTAGAAAATTTAGAGAGAGTGCTTATGAGTTAGATGTACCTAATTCATATGGTGGGGTGTCTAGAACATTTAAGGGGATATTAATTCTTACTATAGTCATACAAATTTGATGGAAATTCAAGTCAATAAGGGGATAATGATGCAGGAGAAAATGGTTAATAATTATAATTTATTATTATAGAACCTATTATCCTCTATTTAGAAAGGATCCCCTACAAATTTTAAGGTAAAAGGATATAAATTTTAAGTAAACGGATGACTACATTCCTAGTTATGGAAAAAACTTACAAAACAACTCACTAGCAATAAAAGTGTGTGTATGGCGTGCAAGAAGGGAAAAAAATGTGTTGCAAGGAAGGGATGAACATGGTATCTACATGAGGATACTTTATTCAACAACTTGGATGTGTAATATGGAGTATTATCACGTTAATAATTGTCAAAAAGATAACAAAGTTGAATTAGTAAAAAAGTAGTTAAATTCTATCTTTTAGGGTTATCTTATTCTATCTTTTGAGTGTATTTAGAGTAGGGAGAAAGAAAATTCTTTTTGTGTTAATTCTTATCAAATTTTTAAGAGGATTATTTTTTAATATTAATGAGGTCCAATGGTTATAAAAACCATATTAAGTACATGACACAAAAGAAATAAAAAATTGATGAAATTATAAGCTTTGCTTAATTAAATTCTGTGTGAGTTTTTCTCAATATTTTTGTATGAGTGATTATTATTGAAATCCATAATATATTTGTCTATGTGAATTTGATATTATGATATATCCTTCAAACCCTCCACAAACCCATACCATTCTAAGCCCTAAACGCCGTATTCAACGCTATCATCATTATCTTCAACATTCATCTTAAACCTATTTTTCTTACTTCATTTTATCTATTTTAAAACTTAAGTAATAATATTATTGTCAAATGATCATGCTCAACATCTTAAATTCATAATATTATCATCAAATCATCATATTTTCAGTATTTCATCATAATAATATTCATATCAATACTAAACCCTAATTGTAAACCCTAACCCTAACCCACGTACCAAACCATTCTAAACGCTTCATCATTCGTGCATTATAACCATTATCTATTGTTTTTTGAAACATCATCATCATATTTTCATCACTTTCAAATCATCATATTCCTTTTAAAACTTGAACCAAACCATAATACCACCCAAACTATAAGTATATATTCCTAAACACTTCAATATGGGAACTTAATTGTGGTAAGAGAAATTAGTAAATCATGATATCATATTAAACACCCTGATCAACATTAAAATTGTAAAACCAGCAACTAAAATTAGAGAAAATCACAAAATTATAGGTTCCATTGATTATTCTACTCCATATAAGGTGATTATAAAACCCACCAAGTTATATTTTTTCTAAGAGGAAACAATATTAAAATTAAAGTACTAATGGCTAATATATCAATATAAAATGCTAATGACAACGAAATTATCTGACTCATTAAGGAACACTCTAACCTTAAATGTTAATACCTTTCTTTAGGCATTGTAGGTTGCTTATAGAGTATCAAGAGGCATAATTAATAGATTAATGGTGTTAGCACATCCATGCAATAACTAGAAGTTCATCCACTATAAATCCCATCTTGAAGGCCAACCTGATGTTACTCCCTTAAATTCCAAACACGATCTTACACCAGTTTTAGAAAAAGATACTATAATACCATATATTTTTGTAAATTCTTGAATGAAAATTATGCTAATTTTTGCGTTTGATTTTGATTTGCAATTATGATTGGGTTTGAGGCAAAATTAAGATTTAAAATGTTGTTGGAAAACTAAATTAAACAAGTTTTGCAAGCGAACCGATCAACTAGTTCTATCAACTGATCGACTTGTTTTTCATATCAACAAAATGGTTTTTACTCAAGTAAACTGATCGACTAGTTATGGAAACTGATCTAATAGTATATAGAATAGTTAACTAGTAGAAAAGCTAATCGATGGGTTTTTCAAGCTAGGTATATTTTCTAAACTCAATTTATCGGGAAAATTTCCTATACCAAAATAGAACCTTTTTAACCTATGCCGAATTATCCCTAGAAGATTCTTAACCTTTTCATAAAGCATTTAGCCCAAAAAATACTACCTTAGATTAGTCTGAAGAGTTAATTTGGACAATTGAGCGGGGAAGGTGAAGATGGCCTCAACTTTGTCTTCTTTCACCTCTCTCCTCTACACATTTTTGGGATTATTGGTTCTATCTCAGACTTAACTCTACTCAACTAAGAGATTCCTTCTACGTTAACCTTCCATTTCCCGTCTTGTGTATTGCATTTCTAGAACAATTAACCTACACTCCTCTAGAATTACCATTTGACCTCCGGAAGAAAGATCAGCATATCTTAGATGAAATCTGTCCATTTAACTCAAATTTAAATAGTCAAAATTAGGGTTTTCAATTTGTTCTTGACCACACTTGTGAATTATTTATATTTGTTGGCTATAAATAACCCTAATCATCTCTTTTATTCACCTTTTTTTCAGCCATCAAAATACTTAAATCTCTACCATTACCTTCTCCCTTAGAACTTCAAGCCTTAAAGTTAAATTTCTTTCACTCTTCTCATCCTTTCTCCAATTGCCTTTTATTTTAATTGCTAAGGAAAGAGTTAAATTTAGGAAAAAGGTTGAATGGTTTAGCTTAATTACCCTCTATTTTTCCTTTGGATGTGGTATTTTCATTCCTTAATTTCCGTTCTTAGTTTATATTTGCATAACTTTTTCATAAATTTCTGAGTTAAACAATTTTTTATTAAGGTTTTGAAAGTTAAGGATATCATAAATAGAGTGTTGTTGTTTAAGATAAAAATTTACTACATCAAGTAAGCTATTATTGTTTCTAAAATGGGTTATGAGTAATTGTTCATGATATGAAACTCTTTAAGTTTGACATTACATGCTGGCATGAATATATGGCTTATAGAATTGGATTTGGATGATTAGATTGCATATTGTGGGTGAAAAACATGAATCTTGAGGAAACATTGGGGTTGTGATGATTAACGATGAAATGCACAACTAAAGTTAGCTAAAAATAAGTTAGGTGATGTTATAACATGTTCTAATGTGGTATGGTAATGAATTATAAGCATGATTTGCATGAAAATGACCGTTTGGTGCTATTGAAGTGTAAAAAATTGACTAGTTAGGTCAAACTGATTGACTGATTCCTAGAACAGTTGACTGGTTTACCTAATCCATCAATTGGTAAGCCTTTAGAGACCTTAGTCTTGATGGGTAAAATCAATTGATCATCTTATAAATATTTAACTGATTCACCCAAACTGATTGACTGGTTTGAGGAAAAAACATGGTTTGGTTAGCCAAAATAATTGATTGGTTAGCCTAAATAGATCAATTGGTTGGATTATACTAATCGAATGGTTCGACTGGATTTTGTGATTTTGCTCTTCTCTATTTTGATATGCGTTGAGGCTGTATATAGGGGTGGTTGTACAACTATTTAATGGATGAAATATATATATTATCATGGATCATTGACCTAATGAATGGATTAAACGGACCATGAATTATTATATGTTTAATAGGTATTGTAAAGGCTTAAAGAGTGTATCCCACATGAAATGTGAGGATTCTTGAGAACTAGGGTGGTGAAATTAGGAATGTGCTAGAATGAAATAATATAATGAGCATGATTTACATTAAACAAGTATAAATGGAAATCCCACACATGGTTGGGGAGCAGAAAGGATTAATATGGAAGAAATATGTGAATGCCTTGCTTGCTCTTTTTATGGCATTGTAAGATCACATGATCTTATGAATAATGTACAAATCAAGTAAATCAAAAGATAATAGAGCTGTGTATGGATCTGGGTTATCCGATCCTCAATTAGCTATCAAAGGTTAGTCTACCTTTGGGAAATTATTGGTGCTATTGGGCTTTACCTTTGGGTGGGATCCTAGTAGATCTTAATGCCTTAACTACTCTAGACATTAATGATATACTAGGGGGTATCGATACTAAATGGTATGATCATGTAGATTGTTAGCTTCATCATATACTTATGTCCATATTAGATAGCTTCGGCTTGGACTAAGTCCATTGTAGCTGGCTTCGGCCTGGACTTATGTCCAATATGATTATTGGCTTTGGCTTAGACTTTATATCCCTTGGTTTGGATAGGCTTCCATGGTATCAGATACCATGGGGATGATGCATAGTTCATCACTCAATGATGAATAATTAGATAATTATTGGAACAAATGGTTTGGATGATAATAATGTAACATGTTGGAATGAGTACATGGATAACATCTAAAATGAATAACTCATTAAATGATGGGAATGATTGACTGAATGGTGACCTATATAAGTATATGGAAAGGGAAATGGTATAAACTAATTGATTTATCAAGTTGGGGAATAAACCCTAGTTGTTACCTAGAATAATTTGCTTAGTATACGTGTGTGTGATTATCTATGATATTGTACTATGAAGATAAGCATGAGACATTCTGAGTTGCATGAGTTATGTATGATAGTAAATCTTGATGCATTACTACACTTATTTATATGGCATGGGCATGACTCATGTTATGTATGATATCCATATCATGATTATCCTTGTACACTTGTGGCTTTCGTTAAGGATGTAAATTGGCTTACAATGTACGCAATGTATTGATGCGGCCATTCACTTGGTCACCTGCTCATTCCCATGGGCAGAAGGCCATATGCAAGTTTTTGGGGATGGCTAGTAGTGAGCCTGCCTTAGCTTTGGTTAAAGGATTGAGAGCATAGATATCTAATGTTTTTATGTGGTCCATGATGGACCATGGTTTTGGGGATATGCCCTAACTTGATTTCTACATTATAGCCCAATATTTTTTGTTTATTATTCTCCTAATTGAATATGTTGGGGGTCATCATGGTCCTATGTTGTAAAAAATCTTTTAGATATATATATAAGTAATTTTACATACTTTATTATAAGTTGGTTGGTTTGGTTTTAGCCTTATATCTAATATGGGAGGGGTGGTTGATGTTTATCTTGTATTAGGTATGACAATAACATGCTATTTTTCTTAGGCGTGTTTAGTATTTATTCCTTTTGCATTATTTTAAAATAAATTTTTTTAGTAATGAAAAATGAGGGTTTTATAAGTTGGTATTAGATCTTTTTCCTAAAAATGTATCACCTTTAGGAATAATTAAACATATACTATATGATTTTTATCAGTGTTTTCTTAGGAACATGTCGTTTTGAAGGATTTTTAAGTTGATACCATAAGATGGTATCAACCTTGATTTGAAATCTTTTCACCCTTGATATTTCCCTAGTATCTAAGTATATCTAAACCATAAATGTCTGTGAGTAAGAGTGGGTTGGGAATGTGCTATAGATAACCCATATGACAACTTGTTGTGCAAGTCTTAGTACTCATTAAATTAGTTCTCTCTTAATTACTCTATTATTTTAGGAATTGATGGCCACTAACTAGCTCTCCGAGCATATTGAGGCATTCATGTAGATTGTCAGAGCCTACATGGAAGGCCATAACGGAGCACCACAACTACAACCGATGCACTAGCTGCAACAGTTCTAGAGGTTTGGCTTAGGAGAGTCGGGTATAATCACCCACCGATCTTCAATGGCTAACAGATCCCTAACATCATGGAGAGATGGGTTAGGAATATGAATAAAACCTTCACCGCTAGTGGTTGTCCTGCAGATATGAAGGTTGACGTGGAGGTATATTATTTGAGAGGAAGGGAAGATTCTTAGTAGTGGAGCGTCCAACATAAGGGTGGAGAACCTATGGGATGTAGATCATTTCTAGAGGCACCTAGTCCTTTCTTTTACTTAATGCACCTCCAGTTGAAGAAGTATGACAGATTGATGACCCTTTGGTAAGGATTCACGTCCATTGAGAAGTACTACACACAATTCATGGACTTGGTCCAGTTTTCTCTAGAAATTAAGGCTAATAACGTGATGCACTTCCACTATTTTAAGATCAACCTAGGGATCAGATATTAGGAGCTATAGTGGGAGTAAATTTGCTAGACATGGTAGGAATATACTAGTAGGCCGTGGAGGCCTCCCTAGTTATCCAAGTTCAAAGTGCTCAATCGGACAGTTAAAGGAAGATTGAAGGTCATCGACATCCCACCAACCTAGTATTGCTAGTTAGCTATCAACTTAGAGGTCAGTGACCTTTCCATTTCTAAACAGGGAAAGGATTAGCAAGTTCAGTAGGAGTTACTTTGGGAAGATGCCTGAATATGATGAGCTAGGTAGAGGCAGAGAATAAGGTTGGTGTGGTGATTGGTATTATTACCGTCTCTACTTTTCCATCATATGTGTTGTTTGGCTTTAGTTCATCACACTCCGTTGTGTCATCCCATTTGTAGTTAGAGATTCCCTTTCTCCTTCTTGTAGTATTTCCACTTCTATTGTGTTACCTTTTGGGGATATGGTTGCATGCTTTAGGTTCTCTAAAGGAGTGGCTTTGATAGTTGAAGGGATAGAATTTCCATTGGAACACATAGAACTTGAATTGCATGATTTTAATGGGACATCATAATGGATATGATGGAGAAGTACTGGGTATTGATCAATTGTGCACAAGAACACATGGTTTTCTGAGTAACAAAGGGTACTAGTATCTCTTATTGGAAGTGTGAACCTAATCACTTTGCAAGGATCATGTCAGCAATTGCGATGAGGAACCTTGTTCCTAAAGGGAATGTGCTCTACTTGTATAGTGTTTGGGACACTAAAGTAATTGAGACAACATTGGAGTAAATAGTAGTGATATGCAAGTATCATGACGTATTCCCTAAGTAGATTCCAGGAATGCCACCCATTTGAGAAGTTGAGTTTATAGTGGATGTGTTACTAAGGATAGAGCTAATATCTATGGTTCTGTATCCTATGGCACTTATGGAGATTAAAGAACTCAAGACTTAGTTAGAAGAATTCTTAGAGAAGGGTTACATCCAACCAAACATATCACCGTGGGGAGGATCAACCCCATTTGTGAGATAGAAGGATGTGAGCTTGAGGTTATGCATCAATTAATAAGGATTAGACTAGGTGACGACAAAGAACCTTTATCCATTACCAAGGATTGATGACATATTTAATAAACTCAAGGGAGCCAAGGTATTCTCCAATATTAATCATTGATCAAGCTACCATCAACTAAGGATAGAAGAACAAGACATTCCTAAGACTACTTTTCAAACAAGATATGGTCATTATGAGTTCGTATCAATGCCTTTTAGACTCACTAATGGCTACTAGCTTTCATGTCCCTCATGAACTAGATATTCCATCTGTTCCTATACCAGTTTGTTATATCATTCATTGACAAAATCCTCATATGCTCCAGTGATCGATAGATACATGAGCAACATCTATGGCATAATTTGGCATTTTTGAGATCACACCAACTATGCGCCAAACTCTCAAAGTGTGAGTTCTAGTTAGATCAAGTGGATTTCCTTGGACATATAGTCTCTAAGGATGGACTAATAGGGGATCCTAACAAGATTTAAGCCACTTCTGAAAGGCCAACACCTACTTGTAACACCCCCAAATTCACTACTGAAAAATTTTGTTTAAATTGAAAGGTTTAGAGGAAGCATACGAATTAAAACCATGAACTTGGGGGTATTACCGCCACACTTAGTACTGAACCGGTTTACTCCTACCATCCCAATACCAAGTGTTAAGGCTAGATCAAAAACATCATGAAGCAAAAACCGCCAAAGCATAAGTGCACAGTCAACATAAAATGTCCATGGAAAACAAGGTGCCAACAGTAGTTAAATATTGTTAGGATTACAACTTAAGAGTTCCACTCCAAAATACGAGCATAATACAATTATGACTAAAAACAAGACAAAAGAAAACGAGGATAACAAGAAGTCTGGCCGACTCACTCTCGACCCCGACCAAGGTAGGCTCAACACTCGGCCCCTCCCGATGCCTTGAAGGTATCGTAGGCATCGAAAACAAAGTCTCCTACTTGCACAAGGTCAGAAGGGCCCTCTGCTCGTGGGAATGAGCAGCACCCATGAAACGGATGATCAGTACGCAACGTACTGAGTAAGGTAACAGACGAGCTAAGGCCGACACAACGCACAACATATTATACACGCACAACACATATGGGACATGGAAATACATAGATGGTGCAAGCCAGTAATAATCCACTCAGACCTTTCTTATTCTTTACCCAGACAATTAGTCATTTCACATTATAGACTTTATTAATCCATGCGAGTACGGGAGCCCCACTATTATAGCCGGTGGATCGGTCACTTATAGGGCAGAACACACCTAACCACTATTATATGCCGGTGGATCGATCTCTAGGGCACAACACTCCTGGCCACTATTATGCCAGTGGATCGGTCTGGCCCCGACTCTCATGGTGTTCCACTGTAAATATATAGTATCTTTCCCATGATTTAATTACAACATACTGTTTGGTTTGTTGAGCTCGGGATCCCCCACTATTATAGCCGGTGGAGCGGTCACGTATAGGGCAGAACACACCTAACCACTATTATATGCCGGTGGATCGGTCTCCAGGGCACCCCGGCACCAGGCCACTATTATGCCGGTGGATCGGTCTGGGCCCGGCTCAACAATCTTACTCTTTAAGTAATTAATATCTTATTCATGTCTTATTAAATAATGTTCCACCCTTAACATGCATATCACTACCCTCTACCTCTTCCCATTGAGGGGGCCCGCCCCATATCTTGAGACTGTTCTCCCCTTCTCACGCCCGATGTCTATCCCCTCTTACTCTGATGCATAAGGAAATGTAGTAAGGGCACACTCTCCCGAGAATGTGGGCTAACCCTATCACAACGATATCGGTCCCGCATGTCCTCGCCCCTCTAGGGCTCCTCCTTGGAAAACCCTAATTTGGGACTACATGGCCCAACTCTTCCTTACACCTCCTAACTTTACCTTGTTCCTTATCTCGCATCCTGTCTCTACTAAGAAATTCCCAAAATATATCCCTTTATTCCCCAACTCCGCATGTGACCGCCAAACCCTAGTTGGCCACACCGAACCCTAGCACTTTACTTCCTCTCCAAGTAACCTCCCCTCTTTGCCTCAAAACCTCTTCTCTCCTTTAGAAGCCCATACTCATCCTTCATACAAGTGGACTCTCACTCTCAACCCCATACTCCATCCCTCCTTGATCATTTTTACCCTTATACCCTTCAAATTGCTCATTTCCTCCCAAAAACCCTAATTGGGCCCCTTAGACGCCCTTACATCGACCCACATAAAATTTTGCACCCAAGTCTCCAATGGGTCCATAACTTTGACATTATTTTTTTTCACTTCCTAAATCAACTTCCCTCACGTAAGATTCATTCCTATGCATAATTTAAGCACTCCATGCAGACTCTCCAACCCCCCTTTTATTATCATTTCATGCTACCCAAAACCCTAGCATGCATGTCCTAGAGGGCCATAACAAGTCACATCATCAACATCAACATCAAACATGGAACATGTCATACACGTATAATATAAGGCATGCACAACATACCTCATGATCCATGTTGCGCTACACAAAGCATGTTATTCATAACACATGCATAATACACATCAACATGGCATATTCATCATTCACCCACACATTACTTCACACATAGCACAAGGCCATAGCTTCGTCCTTACCTAACACGACACTAGTCTTGGAGCACGCTCCTACGCCTCCTCCGGATGTCGACTTGATTCACCTATAAGAGGGAAAACTAGGGTTACTTTTCCTCCGACCAAAACACTATTCTTTTCTACCTTACCCTTATCTTTAGCTTACCATTAGGGCTAAAAATAATAATATTACTTTTATAAGTAAAAGTATGGTCAATATTCTTAAGGTAGCTAATCATGAACCTACTAATAAAAGTAGGTCTTAATAGCTACAATAATTTAAAGTAATTTTAATAATATTTATTATTAACGGTAGTAGTTCAATGTTACTAATAACGATGATAGTAGTAGCGATAGTAAGGTTAGTGGTATATGAATTATTACTAATAGTGACAAGGAACTAAAATAATAATAATAATAATAATAATAATAATAATAATAATAATAATAATAATAATAACCATGATAATAATGATCATAGTAATACTATTAATAATAACGATCATGATGTTAAAATAATAATACTAAAGTTATAGGTCACTAATATTAGTAATACTAACAGTTATAAATATTTTAAGGTTAGGTTAAATAATAATAATAATAATAATAATAATAATAATAATAATAATAATAATAATAATAATAATACTAATAATACTAATACTAATAATAATAATAATAATAATAATAATAATAATAATAATAATAATAATAATAATAATAATAATAATAGTAAGAATAATACTAATAATGCTACTAAAAATAATTAGCATTTGTATAATAAGGGATTAGGGGTTAGGGAGTTTAGAGGACTACCTAGGGGTGCTGGTGGCACAGGTGGCGGTGCACGGCGCACGACGGCGGTGATGGGGGAGAAGGAAGGTGAAGAAGTGGTGGAGGGGGAAGGAAGGAAGAGGAGAGGTTGGCAGGGGAAACAGAGGGTCTAGGGAGGTTGGGGAAGCTCCTTTTGTGGTTTTAGAAGGTAGGGGAGGTGCTGGAAGTGGCGTCACGGCGGTGGGCGGCGAGAAGGGCGGTGGGGTTCGAGATGGGCTTGGTCGGGAAGGGCACTTTGCACGCTTGGGTGGCGCGTGCAGAGCAAACCGAGGGGTGAGGGAGGCCTGGGTTGGTGGAGGATGATGCAAGGAAGGGTTTCGGGGGTGGATCGAGCGGTGGCGATGGGCGGCGGCGACGGGGTGGCGATCTGAAATAGGGGCGGCGCAAGGGTGACTTCTGGGCTTTTTGTTTCGAAAACCCCCGAAGCTGGGTCTTTGGGGGGTATTTATAGGCTTGAAATGGGGAAAATTGAGAGAGCGGACAAGGGAGTGTAGGTCAGGCGGCGGTTCGGCACGCCGGCCGGCGATGGCAGGCCGACGCAGGTCTGCCATGGCAGACCTGTGGGTTGGTCGGGAAAAGGGAAGAAAACATGTGGGGCGGCCTAGGGGTGATGGGGGGTGTCAGCTGGTCGAGGAAGGGTGGCTGGCAGGGCAGGAAAAAGGGGGGCGGCGACGCAGGCGACGCAGACAGGCGGTCGGCGCAGATAGGGGTGGCGGCGTGTTGCAGGTCCTGCGTAGGAGGAAGAAGAGGGGAGGAGGCCGGACCGGCGGTCCGGGAAGAAGGAAAAAAAAAAAGAGGGGGAAACCGGCCGGTTCCGCAAAGCAAAAAAATGCCTTATTAAAACGCGGCGTTTTGGTGAGTTTTTGGGCAAAGCGCGGCGTCGAGTAGCTAGCAGGCAACTGTTACTTTCATTAATCGGGGTGCAGCGTTTCGGCGGAATGAGGGGCGAAACGCTGCGTTTTACTGCCAGGGGGAGACCGAATGGCGCTGGGCTGCGGGGGAAGGAGGAAAAGAAAGGGAGTTGGGGTATCTCAAAATTCCTATTAGCTTTCCCTACAAAATCCCTTTTTAATTTAAAAGAGTAATATATTAAATAAATTTCCCAATAATCCTTATTTAATGACTTATTTCCAAAATAATAAATTCTGAGGTATTTCATCACTACCCCCTTAAAAACAGACTTCGCCCCCGAAGTCTCCTGCAGCTCCCTAGGGTTAGGGTTAGGGTATTCTAACTTCTATAATAGCACGCCATTATCTAAACTTAAACCAACAACCCCCTTAGGGTCAAACTAGGCAATAAAATGAATCTAACCTGCGGCGAAAAGCTCTGGGTATGTCTCTCCCATATCCTTCTCGGTCTCCCAGGTAGCTTCTTCATTTCTGTGTCGACTCCATAAAATCTTAACCAAGGGCACCGAACTCGTGCGAGTCTTCCTTAACTTGGTATCCAGAATCCGCACTGGTCGCTCTTCACAACTCAAGGAGTTGTCCAACTCTACTTCGTCTGGGCGGATCACATGGGAGGGGTCAGCAACATACCTTCGTAGCTGGGAGACATGGAACACATTATGGACTCGGGCTAACTCTGGAGGGAGAGCTACTCGATAAGCCACCTCGCCTATCCGCTCCAGGATCTCAAAGGGGCCAATATACCTCGGGCTCAACTTCCCCTTCCTACCGAATCTCTGAACACCCTTCGTGGGAGAGACCCTCAACAATTCTCTCCCTAGGCTCGAAGTCACCCTCTCGACGCTTCCGATCCGCATAGCTCTTTTGTCTGCTTTGGGTTGTCCTCATCCGATCCTGAATCTGTCGAAACTGCTCGGTCATCTCCTCTATCAGCTCGGGCCCCAACACTATGGTCTCACTGATGTCACTCCAACATAAGGGGGTCCGACACTTCCTCCCATACAAGGCTTCGAAGGGAGCCATCCCAATACTGGCGTGGTAGCTGTTGTTGTACGAGAACTCTATCAGATGTAGACGTTCCTCCCAACTACCCTGAAAGTCCAACACACACGCCCTTAGCATGTCCTCCGGAGTCTGTATAGTCCACTTCGTCTGCCCATCAGTAGCAGGATGGAAAGCTGTACTCATCTTCAACCTAGTTCCCAGGACCTCCTGTAGTTTTCCCCAGAAATGGGAGACAAACCTCGAATCCCTATCCGATACAATATCTGTCGGGACCCCATGACGGCTAACCACAAACTTGTAACACCCCCAAATTTCACTCCTGAAAAAAAAAATTTGAAAGAATAAAACGGAAGCTAGGAGAGAATTTGGAAAATGTTACCGCTACATCTAACACAAGATAAATGTCAATCATCTATCTCATGTTAGATGCAAGGCTAAAACCTGTCAAACAATTACATCTGAATTTTATAAACTTATCAGAGTACGAGAAAATTAAAATGCAATTACAACACCATTAAATTTTATATACAATACTTGAAACTTCCAAAAAATAAATACAGTTAGACCAGACAAAATCCGATAGATTAAATTCCGGATTGCCTACTCTCTCAAGTCAAGTCTTCCACCCCAAAACAATATCCGATCTTAAACCTGCATAAGAGGTCTGCTCCCCACCATCAGTGGATCATCACAGGACCCATTCAACCAAGGTAGTATCAGTACGTGTCCAATACTGAGTAAATCCCACTACCCTACCTTATGGAAGAGACGTAAACTATAACATCAAGTGCATATTAAATTATGATACAATACGTTGATACAATATTACGCATACTCAAACCCACATCACAAGTCCTACCATACACATATAATAACATGCGAAACATATGTAATATCTTAAACCGATAAAAGATTCAGATAAACCAACCAAGCATTTATGGATAATGTTAAACCAACCAACAAGACATTTTTGGACCACGCCAAACCAAACCAAGCCGAAACGGGCATTTATGGGCACTGCCGAACCAAACCAAGCCGAATCAGGCATTTATCAAACGGGCATTTATGGGCAATGCCGAACCAAACCAATTGGGCATTTAGCCTCGCGGGCATTACTTAGGGACATGTCCAGCCCCGAGCATTACTTAGGGACATGCTCAGCCCCGGACATTACTTAGGGACATGTCCAGCCTCGAGCATTACTTAGGGACATGCTCAGCCCCAAGCATTACTTAGGGACATGCTCAGCCCCGAGCATTACTTAGGGACATGCTCAGCCCCGGACATTACTTAGGGACATGTCCAGCCCCGAGCATTACTTAGGGACATGCTCAGCCCCGATTGAGTAGACTCGTTCTTTAGATCTCTGGTAAATGTAGTCGATTCACATCATAGTCTTTATCAAAACCCTAATCGGCTCCCTTATACTCCCTTTTAGCAACTCACTTCCCATTTATTTCTTTTTCTCCTTTCATCTCCATGTCATAATAATAATCACCCTAGTATGCATGTCCTAGAGGGTTACATCATGTCACAGCACATCATAATCACTACATACAGATATCACATTCATGTTATAAGAAAAACACATACCACCTACCTTAACTCCAAGCTGCGCTACGCATAAAACATGTTAAGGACAAACATGTGATACACAACAGGACATGGTATATACGAAGCATCCAAGGCAAGTAGATCACATATCACCCAAGTGGCTTTAGCTAGACCCTTACAAAACACCCATAAGTGGAGGTAAGTAGAGACTTACCTAGATCCAAAGCTAGCTAAGCGAGATAAGAGGGAGAAATCACTAGCTCGTGGATCCACGAGAAAGCTTTCCTAGATCCGATAGAAATCGAAAACTAAATTAGACACTATTCTATCAATCAATAATTCACATATTCTAATTAAATAAACACAAACAACACAAATAATCTTTATTAGAAAACGTGCCCAAAACTTAGAACTTAAAAGCATAACTTTATTAAGATTTAAGGTTAAAACTAAATCAAAACGGATTAATACAAATATCACTTGGGACATTTCAACTACTTTTATACATTTAATTTTAGTGAAACAACTATACAAATAACCAATTTCATAATCTCACTTAAAATCTAGGGTTTTGGGCCCGAAAATATGATTCGATAAAATTCTATAAGTTTAATCAAATTGAATGTTTAGAAATGCAATTAAACACATTTTATAACATATCAAATAATCAATTGATCAAAACCGATAATAGAAATATCCAATTTAGCACAATTAGGGTTTTTGAGCTCGGAACGCAAATCCAATCAACTCTTACCAAAACATATAAATTGACGGTTCGGAAATGTAATTAAACATATTCTAATGTAGTTTATATAGTCAATTAAATAAAATAACCTGATTACATAATCCAATTTAAACCCGTAAGAGTTTTGACCTAAAAATCCAATTCCGATCAATTTCATACAATTTTCCCAAATCAACACTTCGGATATAAAATTAAATACATTTCAAAGACATTACAAAATCGATCGAGTAAAATGACTCAATTATGCATCCTGATTTCATCACACACGAATTTTGACATAGAAGGTCAATTCCGATTAATTCCACATAAATTTCTCAAATTGACAGTTCCAACATGAAATTAGATACATTTCACAACATATTGTAAAATAATTTATCCAAAATAGCTAAATCGGGCGAATCCGAAAAATTCGGACATAACCCGGCCAAAAATTCAATATTCACAAATCAACCAAATACACTACAATTAACCACTCTAAATCAATCATACATCATATATATACATAATCAAACAATCAATTTAGCTTTTCATAAGCTAATTCATACTCAATTAATTAATTCCAATGTTAGGGTTTTTAGAATTTATACCAAACAAGAATTAGCAAATCGGGACAAGAGAAGGCGGGAGAAGCTTCGTTGGAGGTCGAACAGTGCTCGCCGGTGGTCGGGAGACGTCGACGGTGATCGGATGGCGGCGGCATTGTCACTCCCGTTCTCTACTACTGCTTCCATCCGCTGCTGCGCCGCTGCTGCACTTTTGCGGCATTTGTTGAGGCTGTTGCTGCAACATTTGCGGCAGCTGTTGCGCGGCGGTTGTGGCCGACGAT
Organism: Tamarix austromongolica; assembly: GCA_039764185.1. Classification (NCBI taxonomy): domain Eukaryota; kingdom Viridiplantae; phylum Streptophyta; class Magnoliopsida; order Caryophyllales; family Tamaricaceae; genus Tamarix; species Tamarix austromongolica. The sequence goes on along the minus strand of CM077808.1, from coordinate 5,340,201 downwards.
GGTTGGAGGTTGGGTAGCGTGGAGAAGCAAGGAGAAGATGGAGATGAGGGCTGCATTTTTGGGTGCAGAACAGGGACAGATCAGGAAAGGGAAAGAGAAGAGAAGGGAGAGAAGAGAAGAGAAAGGAAAAGAAGAGGGGGAAGGGGCTAGTTTTGGAATTTCTGTTTTTTTTTTCCTTTCTTTTCTTTCTTTTTTTTGTTTTTTTTTTGTTTTTTTTGCAGATACACACATATAAATAAATACTAACATCTAAAAATATTGTTGGAAAAATTTATCTAAAATTTATTTAACGAAAAATCATTTCGCATGGTTCCGAAGGCTTAAAATCGATATAAAAGCTATATACAGAATTTCAGAAGTATTTTCGGAAGAATTTACCAATGAACCTAAAAATTTATATTATTTATGAAAATACATTATAAGACCTCGAAATAATATTTAAAAGCATATAATTAAATATTTAAATTAAATTCTAATAAACCAAGGCTAATTTAAATAATTTCTGAAATTGATCTTCCGCAACCAAAAAGGGTAAAACGGAAAGAAATGCATAAATAAGCTTCGAAAATCATTTTAATTTAAAACTTTCCGAAGATCTTAATGACTTCGGAAACAAATAAATTTATTGTCGGAAATATTTTCTACGGATAAAAGTGATAACATAAATTTGACTATTTTAAACGAAAATTTTATAATTTAAATAATATATATATCACTAGCGAAATATAACTCCAAAACAAAGTCGTAATCATACGACGAAGTTATAATCGAAAACGAATCTAAAATATTAAGAATCAACATACGAGAAAGAACGAGAATATATATTTTTAATTGAAAATCGAAATCATGTGAATATAATAGAATCATAGTCGTGAACGAATTTATTTAGAATCATCCGCAACGACAACGATTAATTAAATTCAATTATGAAGTCGAAATTGTTGATAAATCCATAAAACAAATCAAAATTAAAATAATTATTTTTTTACATCAAATTATGCTAATAAAATCATTAAGCTTAATAAAATTAGGTTTCAAAAATACGGGGTATTAGATCACTACCCCCTTAAAAAGGAACTTCGTCCCCGAAGTTCGGGAAAACCTAAGTAGTGGAAACTTGACAAAATAATTGAATAAAACATTGACCGCAATAAATAAGTCAAGAGTAAATACGAAGAAAAGTAAAACGACATTTACGAAACCAAACCAAACAATGTTGAATCAAAACAAGACACAGGAAGTAAGATAAAAGAAGGAGAATTGATATTTAGTAGATCAAATACAATGGAACTCGAATAAGGAAGGATTACAAAATTAAGATCAAAATGATTTACAAAAATTTTATTCTTTAAAATAAGGTCTTACAAGAGGATAATAAAAAGTATAACGTGAAGTTCAAATAGAATAAAGGAATGAAAATTTTAAGGAGTACACAACTCTAATAACACAACCAATACATAATATGCACATAAAACCTTACACAATGAGTTATCTCTATGACATCACACATGAAGATAAAGTTAGCACTCGGCTCAATGACTCATAAAGGATCCTCATGAATACCAACCACATACTATTAGATCAAGGGAGATTCTTAACCCAAAACACTTCACTAACAAGCTCTCTAATCTATGCTATAACTATGATAATCTAAACCCTTAAATTTGAAAATGCGGCTACTATAGCAACTACAACATTTGAGTCCACAATTTTTTTTATTTACCTCCTATTTGTTAATAGTTCTCCTCATACAAGACAAAACTTAATACACTATCACTCACGAGCAACCAGAAAAGAAGATATGCCTACTTTAAGAGAAAGGATCTTCATACATTAATGCTAAAATTACTAACACGAAATAATAAAAAAACGGTAGCAACCTGTGATTGAATGATAATCGATGGAAACTAGATATAAACCCATAATGAAAGTTATATTACATTATTAAAATCACTAGGGTAAATTAGGCACCCTACACCCTGATTATAAAAACAAACGCCTCTACCTAAACCTCAACCTTATCATTATCACAATTCTAGGTTTCTTCCAATTAAAATGATACATCTACTTAAACATCACTATCAGGGTTACAAACCTAAATTTCTTATAACTCTAAAAAGTGAAATTACTCAATCAAAATAGATTACAATTTATGTCACATCACCCTATATCTGGCAAGGTATACCTTAAGGTTTTTAATCCACTAAACCTGCAAGACCAAGGTTAACCTAGTGGGGTCACTACCCCCTTAAGAGCAAACTAATTACAAAACGATATTAACTACAACACATAAAATTCAAAGTTAATGCAAGTCTAGTATGTCAAATAACAAGGAACCATATTCAAAGACATAACTTTTGAAATTCCTTGTTCCTACATGGCCCAACTCTTCCTTACACCTCCTAACTTTACCTTGTTCCTTATCTCGCATCCCGTATCTACTAAGAAATTCCCAAAATATATCCCTTTATTCCCCAACTCCGCATGTGACCGTCAAACCCTAGTTGGCCACACCGAACCCTAGCACTTTACTTCCTCTCCAAGTAACCTCCCCTCTTTGCCCCAAAACCTCTTCTCTCCTTTAGAAGCCCATACTCATCCTTCATACAAGTGGACTCTAACTCTCAACCCCATACTCCATCCCTCCTTGATCATTTTTACCCTTATACCCTTCAAATTTCTCATTTCCTCCCAAAAACCCTAATTGGGCCCCTTAGACGCCCTTACATCGACCCACATAAAATTTTGCACCCAAGTCTCCAATAGGTCCATAACTTTGACATTATTTTTTTTAAAACTAGGTTGGTTAGGGGGCATTCCGAGAATTGAACTCGGGACCTCTCGCACCCTAAGTGAGAATCATACCAATAGATCAAATGCCAAGTTGGCGTTTCATTTAAACGCCCCCCATTGCGCCGACCGGCCCGGTCTGTCGCCCTTCTTTTCTCTTCTTTTCCCGGCCGACCGGTCCAGCCACCTGCCTTTCTTCTTCCCCAGCCTTCGCACCTGCCAGCCCCGACGCCAGCCTACAACGTCCGCCGCCTGCCCTGGTTTTTCGCCGGTGATCTCGCCATTTTCACCAGCCATTATCCTCCCTTTCTCTTTCCCTTGATTCAGCGACCACACACACCCAACCAACTCTCCCCTCCTCGCGCGATTCTCTCTCTTTTCCGCCAACCCACCCTTGCCCCGTTTTGCTGCCGTCGGCCAACCCTCGTCTCCGGTAAGCCCGAACCCTACTTCCTTATACCCTCACCGACCTAAATAACCCTAACCTCTCCTCTAACTCTATAAATGCCCTCACAATATACCCTGGTTCGAGTTTGGATTTCCTAACCCAGAAATCCTACCTTGTCGCCGCCACTCCTTTAGACGCCTCGTCCTCCGCCTACGGCCGACCTCGCCGCCCGTTCTGGCCACCTGTGTCATCCTTGCATTGCCCTATAGCTAACCAAATCTACCTCACCCTTCGATTGTTCCTGCACAATCCGTCCCAGCTGTGCGAAGTTCCCTTCCCGATCAACCCTGTTTTCTGCCCCGCCACCCTTCGCACCGCCATTAGCCACCTCCTCCGCCGCTAAGGCCGCTTCTTTCACCTCCCAAACTGTGCTGCAGACCCTGCCCTACATTCCCATACCTTTATTTTCCTTTTTCTTGTTCTCCTCCTCTTTCTTTCTCCTTCTCCTCCATTCGGCCACCACCATCGCCGCCGTGCGCCGCCACCTTTGGCTGTGCCGCCACCTTCATTCTGTCCCTCTCCCTCTGGGCATTCTTAAACAGCCCAACTTCCAACTCCATTCTTCCTATCTTATTCCCAGCATGCAACTTTCCCTTCTTTCCTCTCTTTTTCCGGCCACCGCTGCCACCGCCGTGCTCCGCCGCCGGTGCCGCCTATCCCCACCAACATTTGGTTGAACCCTAGACCCTCTCAGCTATTTTCCCTATTTTTATAACCCTTAAATTATTTTATTTCAATTATTTACATATAAATACTATTATTGTTATTATTATTATTATTAATATTAATATTATTATTATTATTACTACTATTATTATTTCTGAATTTGGTTATGTAATTTACAAATAATCTTTTTAGTATTATTTTGGTAAAAGGGTCGGAATCCCTTATTTCACTTGATTTTTGAGTAACGCCTTATTATTATTATTTCTACTACTTTATTATTCTTATTAATATTAATATTGATATTATTTTGCTATTTTTGTTATTATTATTTTATCAAAAAAAAACTAGTCTTATATTAAATTAGTGTTTAATATTATTTTGATAGGAGAGAGTCTAATTTTAGCTTTTCTCTCATAATAGGTAAAACCAGTCAAAACCCTAAGGAGGCATAGGAGCGTGCTCCAAGACCGGTGTCGTTTTAGGTAAGGAGTGCTAAGGCCTTTTATGTGCTTATGTATATTATGTGTTTCGCATGTTATGTATCTAATGTTTATTATAATTAAATATTTTATATGTAGTATGACTTGGAGTTGAAGTATGTCATGCATGGTATGTGTATTAATTATGTATGAAAATATGTGTTGTGTATGTGAGGAAGTCGATGTGGTTTGTGTGAGAGGAAGGATGAAAAAGGAGGATGGGGAAATAAGTTGACTAAGGGAAGTGAGTTGACCTAAATTTTATGGTTTTATAAGGAATAATCTAGTTTATGATGTTATGTGGGAGAATGTAATTTATAATGTTATATGGGAGAATTTAAGTTATGATTTGATTGGGAGAGTTAATTTATAATTTTTTTGGGAGAATTTAGTTTATGATGTTATTTGGGAGAATGTAATTTATAATATTATATGGGAGAATTTAAGTTATGATTTGATTGGGAGAGTTAATTTATAATTTGTTTGGGATAATTTAGTTTATGATGTTATTTGGGAGAATGTAATTTATAATATTATATGGGAGAATTTAAGTTATGATTTGATTGGGAGAGTTAATTTATAATTTGTTTGGGAGAATTTAGTTTATGATGTTATTTGGGAGAATGTAATTTATAATATTATATGGGAGAATTTAAGTTATGATTTGATTGGGAGAGTTAATTTATAATTTGTTTGGGAGAATCTAATTCATGATGTTATTTGGGAAAATGTAATTTATGATATTATATGGGGGAATGTAATTTATGATTTGCTTGGGGGAATTCAATTTATAGTTTTCCTTGGGAGAGTCTAATTTATGATTTTATGTGGAAGAATCTTTATGGCATGAATTTAGGGTTTGGTATGGAAGAATCTTTATGGTTTGAATTTAGGGTTTGATATGGGTGAATCTTTGGTTTTGGTTGGATTGAATTTATGGTTTTAAATGACGGAATCTAGGATTTACCTGGTGGTATTAATGGATGAATGTTGGTATTAGGGTTTGTATGATGATATTAAGGTTTGAATGGTGGTAATTATAGTTGTATGGTGGTATTAGATTTACATGGTGATATTGATGGTTGTATGGTGGTATTAAGGTTTGCATGATTAAATCTAGGGTTTCACGTGGAAGTTTAGGGTTTGCATGAAAAAGGTTCGAAGGTTTGCATGGGGAGATTAATGTCTGCATGGGTATTAAATTTACATGTGAAAAGTTGATTTGGGATGTAAGGGAGGAAGTAGAAGAGTTATTTGGGTGTTTGAATGTTTTGGGTGAAAAATAATACGTAAGACATTATAAGGGTATGGAGGTGACTGAATTAGGGTTTGGAGTGATTGACTATGGTTGTGGGGGTCAATTAGGGTATGTGGTGTTTGATTAGGGTCTTTGTGTTATCATGTGTATGTGGTGATAAAGTGTAATTATGATGGTGGAATTTTATGATTTGTTATGTGTGATGATTTATGCATGTCTAGGGTGAAAGCCTTTGAATAAGATACTTAAGACATTAATCACGTAAATTGAAAGACGTTGAGCCGGGCCCAGACCGATCCACCGGCATAATAGTGGCAGGGCATGTACCCTCGCGACCGATCCACCGGCTATAATAGTGGCAGGGCATGTACCCTCGCGACCGATCCACCGGCAATAATAGTGGGGGATCCCGAGCTCAACAAAATCAAACCCTACAGTTGCTAAGATATGGGAAAGATACTAATTACTTACAGTAGAACACCGTGTGAGAAGGGGCCAGACTGATCCACCGGCATATAATAGTGGCAGGGTATGTTACCCTCGCCACCGATCCACCGGCTAAAATAGTGGCAGGGTATGTTACCCTTGCGACCGATCCACCGGCTAAAATAGTGGGGTTCCCGTACTCGTATGGACTTGATAAAAAGTATGGTGTGAAATGAGTTCTGATTAGAGATTAATTTAAAAACTAATCCAGTCTACAATCAGGCCTTATACTCTTACTTGGATGGTAGTAAGCACCTTATGTCATTGTGTTGGTAATTATGCCCTTCTATATTCTGCATGATTTATGTGTTTTTGTGTTGGCCTTAGTGATCAAGTCACCTTACTCAGTACTGGACCCGTACTGATACTACCTTGGTTGATGGGTCCTGTGATGATCCACTGATGGTGGGGAGCAGACCTCTTGTGCAGGTTTAAGATAAGAGTTTGTTTTGGGGTGGCAGGCCTGACTTGAGTGAGTAGGCAATCCGGAATTTGACCCATCAGGTGTTATCTTGTTTAATTTTATTTCTATTTGGAAGTTACAAGTGTTATTTGAAACTTCAAGGGTATTGTAATTAACTCTTAATTTCTCGTACTATGATTTTGTGTATGATCTTCGAATCCTTTTATGAATTGTTACTTTGAATTTAACGTTAATCTTTTCTTTAGCCTTAGCACTTGGTACTGGAACGATTTGAGAGAACCGGTCTGGTACTAAGTGTGGCGGTAACATTCCCATAATTCACAAGTTTTAAGTATTTCTATCTTAATTGCTTCCGCTTTAAAAAAAAAGTAGTGAATTTTGGGGTGTTACAAGTTGGTATCAGAGCTTTTGGTTGTTAAGAATCGGGTTTTGGTTAGAGATTCGGTTCTCACGATCCTAAATGTTTTTACTGAAAATGTATTTACCTTGTTTCAAGTAAATTTTAAAATCCGGATTAGCTTGTGAGGATCATACGATGGGGTAGCGTAAGTGACCTTTTGTTTTGCTGCTGTGATTATGGTCTTGTAATTAGTTCGTCCTCAAGGGGGTAGTAACCCCACTAGGTTTACCCTAGACCTACAGGTTTAGTGGATTGATAACCTTAAGGCATACCTTGCTGGATCCAACTTTACTTGTTTTTTTTTTGTAAACATCGTTTTATTTTCTTCGGAGTTACTTTTAACCTATTTATTGCGATCAATATTTTATGCAATCATTTGTCAAGTTTACGCTACTTAAATTTTCCCTGAATTTCGGGGACGAAGTTCCTTTTTAAGGGGGTAGTAATGTAATACCCCGTATTTTTAAAATCCAGATTTATTAAGTTTAATGATTTTATTAACGTAATTTAATGTACATAATTAATTATCTTAATTTCGATTTGTCTTATGGATTTATCGACGATTCAAATTCATATTTATATTTTATATTTATTTTTATTATAACTTTGTCATGTGATTACGACATTGTTTTGAAGTATATTTTGTTGACAAAATACATTATTTAAATTATAGAATTCCTATTGAATAGTTAAATTTATTGTAATGATTTTATCAGTAGAAAATATTTTCGACTCTAAATTATTCGTTTCAATCGTTAATATTTTTGGGAAGTTTTAAATTTAGAAGACGTATTCAGGAATTTCTTTCCAAAATCAGCTTTATTCTACTGTATGCTTTTTGATTTACAGAAAAATAATTTCGGAAATGACTAAATTGGGCTCAGGGTGTTAGAGTTCGACTTAAATATTTTATTATATGCTTTAAATAAATTTTTGAGTTCTTATGATATATTTCCATAAATAATACATATCTTTTTTTATGTTCATTGGTTATTCCTTCCGAGAGTGTTTCCAAAATTCTTATATAACTCTTTTATTAATTTTGAGCCTTCAGATCTTTTCGAAATAGATTTTCGATAAATAAATTTTTTTGATTAAATTCTCCCAATATTAATATTTAATATTTAGTATTTAAATTGAACTTATACCCAAGTACAACAACCCATAGTTCGTCTCTAAGGGGGTAGTTTATATGGGTATTAGCGTTAGTTGGTTTTCTATCCACTTAGAACGTTTTTCCCTAACCCTAGGCGCTCCCGGAGACTTTGGGGGCGAAGTTTGTTTTTAAGGGGGTAGTAATGAAATGCCCCGAAAATTTCTAATTATATAAACTACATTTAAAGGATATTTATTATAAGAATTATTTAAATAAATTATTTTCTTATTGAATTAATTAGGGCTATTTAAGAAGAAAATAATAAATAATTTTTACTAGAAAAGTTTTGGGTATTTTAGCTAATTAAGGGTTTTATTTTAGAAATTAATTTAATAAATTATTTTATTTAAAATAAGAAGGAGAAGATAATTTCAAATTAATAATAATTTTATAAATAATTTGATTGGAGAAAATTAGGGTGTTTCACTAATTAAAAAGGAATTTATGGAAAATCTTTTAAAAATCCTAATTTAGACTAAAATAGGATTTAAATATTATTTCATTCAAATATTATTATATTTAAATATTTCAAATATTTTAATTAATTTAAATACCCAACATAATTATTTTTCTCTTTTCCTTTTTCCTTTTTCTTTCTTCTTCTTTTCTTTTTCTTTTTCTCCTCAACGAACTAGGCCAGCCCCGCGGCCCAGTTACCTTTTCTTTTCCTTCCTTTGGCCCAGCCCAGCCGTGCGACGCTATCCCTTCTTCCGCCCCGCGATGTGCGGCGTTTTGCTTCATTTACCACTGAAACTTGGCATTTCATTTAAACGCCCCCCATCGCGCCGACCGGCCCGGTCTGTCGCCCTTCTTTTCTCTTCTTTTCTCGGCCGACCGATCCAGCCACCTGCCTTTCTTCTTCCCCACCCTTCGCACCTGCCAGCCCCGACGCCAGCCTGCAACGTCCGCCACCCACTTTGGTTTTTCGCCGGTGATCTCGCCACTTTGACCGGTCGTTCTCCTCCCTTTCTATTTCCCTTGATTCGGCGACCACACAGACCCAACCAACTCTCCCCTCCTCGCGCGATTCTCTCTCTTTTCCGCCAACCCACCCTTGCCCCGTTTTGCTGCCGCCGGCCAACCCTCGCCTCCGGTAAGCCCGAACCCTACCTCCTTATACCCTCACCGACCTAAATAACCCTAACCTCTCCTCTAACTCTATAAATACCCTCACAATATACCCTGGTTCGAGTTTGGATTTCCTAACCCAGAAATCCTTCCTTGTCGCCGCCACTCCTTTAGACGCCTCGTCCTCCGCCTACGGCCGACCTCGCCGCTCGTTCTGGCCACCTGTGTCATCCTTGCACTGCCCTATAGCTAACCAAATCTACCTCACCCTTTGATTCTTGCTGCACAATCCGTCCCAGTTGTGCGAAGTTCCCTTCCCGATCAACCCTGTTTTCTGCCCCGCCACCCTTCGCGCCGCCTTAGCCACCTCCTCCGCCGCTAAGGCCGCTTCTTTCACCTCCCAAACTGTGTTGCAGACCCTGCCCTACCTTCCCATACCTTTATTTTCCTTTTTCTTGTTCTCCTCCTCTTTCTTTCTCCTTCTCCTCCATTCGGCCTCCACCATCGCCGCCGTGCGCCGCCACCTTCATTCTGTCCCTCTCCCTCTGGGCATTCTTAAACAGCCCAACTTCCAACTCTATTCTTCCTATCTTATTCCCAGCATGCAACTTTCCCTTCTTTCCTCTCTTTTTCCGGCCATCGCCGCCACCGCCGTGCTCCGCCGCCGGTGCCGCCTATCCCCACCAACATTTGGTTGAACCCTAGACCCTCTCAGCTATTTTCCCTATGTTTATAACCCTTAAATTATTTTATTTCAATTATTTACATATAAATACTATTATTATTATTATTATTATTATTATTATTATTATTACTACTACTACTATTATTATTTCTGAATTTGGTTATGTAATTTACAAATAATGTTTTTAGTATTATTTTGGTAAAAGGGTCCGAATCCCTTATTTCACTTTATTTTTGAGTAATGCCTTTTTATTATTATTTCTACTACTTTATTATTCTTATTAATATTAATATTGATATTATTTTGGTATTTTTGTTATTATTATTTTATCAAAAAAAAAACTAGTCTTATATTAAATTAGTGTTTAATATTATTTTGATAGGAGAGAGTCTAATTTTAGCTTTTCTCTCATAATAGGTAAAACCAGTCAAAACCCTAAGGGGGCATAGGAGCGTGCTCCAAGACCGGTGTCGTTTTAGGTAAGGAGTGCTAAGGCCTTTTATGTGCATATGTATATTATGTGTTTCGCATGTCATGTATCTAATGTTTATTATAATTAAATATTTTATATGTGGTATGACTTGGAGTTGAAGTATGTCGTGCATGGTATGTGTATTAATTATGTATGATGATATGTGTTGTGTATGTGAGGAAGTCGATGTGGTTTGTGTGAGAGGAAGGATGAAAAATGAGGACGGGGAAAGAAGTTAACTAAGGGAAGTGAGTTGACCTAAATTTTATGGTTTTATAAGGAATAATCTAGTTTATGATGTTATGTGGGAGAATGTAATTTATAATATTATATGGGGGAATTTAAGTTATGATTTGGTTGGGAGAGTTAATTAATAATTTGTTTGGGAGAATTTAGTTTATGATGTTATTTGGGAGAATGTAATTTATAATATTATATGGGAGAATTTAAGTTATGATTTGATTGGGAGAGTTAATTTATAATTTGTTTGGGAGAATCTAATTCATGATGTTATTTGGGAAAATGTAATTTATGATATTATATGGGGGAATGTAATTTATGATTTGCTTGGGGGAATTCAATTTATAGTTTTCCTTGGGAGAGTCTAATTTATGATTTTATGTGGAAGAATCTTTATGGCATGAATTTAGGGTTTGGTATGGAAGAATCTTTATGGTTTGAATTTAGGGTTTGATATGGGTGAATCTTTGGTTTTGGTTGGATTGAATTTATGGTTTTAAATGACGGAATCTAGGATTTACCTGGTGGTATTAATGGATGAATGTTGGTATTAGGGTTTGTATGATGATATTAAGGTTTGAATGGTGGTAATTATAGTTGTATGGTGGTATTAGATTTACATGGTGATATTGATGGTTGTATGGTGGTATTAAGGTTTGCATGATTAAATCTAGGGTTTCACGTGGAAGTTTAGGGTTTACATGAAAAAGGTTCGAAGGTTTGCATGGGGAGATTAATGTCTGCATGGGTATTAAATTTACATGTGAAAAGTTGATTTGGGATGTAAGGGAGGAAGTAGAAGAGTTATTTGGGTGTTTGAATGTTTTGGGTGAAAAATAATACGTAAGACATTATAAGGGTATGGAGGTGACTGAATTAGGGTTTGGAGTGATTGACTATGGTTGTGGGGGTCAATTAGGGTATGTGGTGTTTGATTAGGGTCTTTGTGTTATCATGTGTATGTGGTGATAAAGTGTAATTATGATGGTGGAATTTTATGATTTGTTATGTGTGATGATTTATGCATGTCTAGGGTGAAAGCCTTTGAATAAGATACTTAAGACATTAATCACGTAAATTGAAAGACGTTGAGCCGGGCCCAGACCGATCCACCGGCATAATAGTGGCAGGGCATGTACCCTCGCGACCGATCCACCAGCTATAATAGTGGCAGGGCATGTACCCTCGCGACCGATCCACCGGCAATAATAGTGGGGGATCCCGAGCTCAACAAAATCAAACCCTACAGTTGCTAAGATATGGGAAAGATACTAATTACTTACAGTAGAACACCGTGTGAGAAGGGGCCAGACCGATCCACCGGCATATAATAGTGGCAGGGTATGTTACGCTCGCGACCGATCCACCGGCTAAAATAGTGGCAGGGTATGTTACCCTTGCGACCGATCCACCGGCTAAAATAGTGGGGTTCCTGTACTCGTACGGACTTGATAAAAAGTATGGTGTGAAATGAGTTCTGATCAGAGATTAATTTAAAAACTAATCCAGTCTACAATCGGGCCTTATACTCTTACTTGGATGGTAGTAAGCACCTTATGTCATTGTGTTGGTAATTATGCCCTTCTATATTCTGCATGATTTATATGTTTGTGTGTTGGCCTTAGTGATCAAGTCACCTTACTCAGTACTAGACCCGTACTGATACTACCTTGGTTGATGGGTCATGTGATGATCCACTGATGGTGGGGAGCAGACCTCTTGTGCAGGTTTAAGATTAGAGATTGTTTTGGGGTGGCAGGCCTGACTTGAGTGAGTAGGCAATCCGGAATTTGACCCATCGGGTTTTATCTTGTTTAAATTTATTTATATTTGGAAGTTACAAGTGTTATTTGAAACTTCAAGGGTATTGTAATTAACTCTTAATTTCTCGTACTATGATTTTGTGTATGATCTTCGAATCCTTTTATGAATTGTTAATTTGAATTTAACGTAAATCTTTTCTTTAGCCTTAGCACTTGGTATTGGAACGGTTTGAGAGAACCGGTCTGGTACTAAGTGTGGTGGTAACATTCCAAGAATTCACAGGTTTTAAGTATTTCTATCTTAATTGCTTCCGCTTTTAAAAAAAAAGTAGTGAATTTTGAGGTGTTACAAGGTTACCATATCTTAGATAAAATTTATCCATTTAAATTAAATTCAAATAGTAAGAATTAGGGTTTTTTTTAGCTATTGCTAATCATTATTATGATTCATGTTGATTTATTGGCTATAAATAGCCCTACTCACCCCTTTAATTTGCCTTTCTTTCTATTAATGAAATACTTAACTCTCTAGCATTCATCTTCTCCCTCTGTACTTCAAGTCTTGCAGTCAAATTTGTTTACTTTTTTGATCCTTTCTCTAGACCCCTTTTATTTTAATTGTAAAGCAAGAAAGACTTAAATTTAGGAAAAAGGTTGTGTGGTTCAGTTGAAATTCTCTTTATTTTTCCTTTTGGTGTTGTATTTTCATTCTTTCCTTTCCTTTTCATGTTTTGATTTGTAAAATTTATTCATAAATATCTAAGTTAAACTTGTTTTTAAGGTTTTGAAAGTTATTCTTGCTTCATATGTAAGTGAAGTATTACATGCACCAAGTAAGGTATTCTTTCTTCTTAAATATGTTATGAGTAATCTTGCAAGATATGAAAGTTTGATATTACTTATTTGCATGAATATATAGCTTATAGAAATGGATTTGGATGGTTAGATTGTGTATTGTTAGTGAAAAAAAAAGAATCTTGTGGAAAGATTGGGGTTGTGATGATTAATGATGAAATGTGCAACTAAAGTCAACTAAAAATGTGTTAAGTGGTGTTATAACATGTTCTAATGTGGTATGATAATGAGTCGTAAGCGTGATTTACTTAAAAATGATTGTTTGGTGCTATTGGAGGATAGACTGATCAACTAGTTAGGTCAAACCGATTGATTGGTTCATAGAACAGTCGACTAGTTGATCCAGTCCATAGATTGGTAAGCTTGTAAACACCTTGGTATTGATCTCTATTTAAACCCATCAATTGGTTGGATAGAACTGATCAACATGTCTATAAATAGTCGACCGATTTCCCCAAAACTATTGAACTAGTTTGAGGAAAATCATGGTTTGTTAGAGGGTAATCGATCGACTTATTGGACCAGACTAATTGATTGGTTCAGCTTGTTTGTGAGATTTTGTTCTTCTCAATTTTGATATGCTTTGAGCTACAAATGATACTTTTCTATGACTAATTAATGGATAAAATACATATATTATCATGGATTAATGACCTAATGACTAGATTAAATGGACCATAATTTATAACATACTCAATGGCTATTGTAAAGGCTTAAAGGGTATACCACACATGAAATGTGATGATTCTTGAGAAATAGGGTGGTGAAATGAGAAATGTGCTTGAATGGAATAATATAATAAGCATGAGTAACATTACACACACACAAATGGAAATCCCACACATGGTTGGGGAATAGAAAGGATTAATATAGAAGAAATATGCAAATGTCTTTCTTGCTATTTGTAAGGACCTTATGTGATGACATAACCTTATGAATAATGTACTAATCATGTAAATAAAAATCTAATTGAGTTGTGTATGGGTCTAGGTTACCCAATCCTCAATTAGCTATTAAGGGTTAGTATGCCTTTAGACGTCTATTGGTTCCTTTGGGTAGGATCCTAGTAGATGCCAATGCCTTATATACTCTTGACACTAATAATGTACTACAGGGTATTGATACTAAAGGATCTGGTTATCTTGGTGGTTGGCTTTAGCCTTAACTTATTTGCTTATTGGTTATCTTCTACCTAGACTTATATCCATTGTTGTTGGTTGTGGCTTGGACTTATGTCCATTGTGGTTATTAGCTTCAACTTGAACTTTATGTTCCTATGTTTGGATAGGATTTCATGTTATGTGAGACCATGGGGTAGTATACAGTCCATCGCTAGATGATAAATAATTATATAATGATTAGAACAAATGATTGGATGATAATAATGGTAAAAATTATAATGAATACTTGGATAATGTCTTAAATGAATAACTAGTTAAATACTAGGAATGATTGGCTGGATGGTAACCTATATAAGTATATGGAACGGGAAATGGTATAAACTATTTGATTGAGCAAGTTGGTGAATAAACTCTAGTGTTTACCTAGAATAATTTTCTTAGTACTTGTGTATAATTATCTATGATATTGCACTATTAAGATAAGCATGATATATTCTGAGTTGCCTGATTTATGCATGATAGTAAATCTTGATGCATTACTACACTTGATTATATGGCATGGACATGATGCATGTTAAGTATGATATCCATATCATGATTGGATTTGTATTCTTGTCTTACTCAGTACGTAATATACTGATATGAACATTTGCTTAGTCACCTACTCATTCCCACAAGTAAAGGGCCATGTGCAGGTTATTCGGGATGACCAGTAGTGGGCCTACCTCAACTTGGGTTTGGGGCTTTAGATCACGGAAATCAGAAGATTTTATGTATTCCATGATGAACCATGGTTTTTAAGTCACTTCCTAAATTGTTTTCTACCATTATAGCCTTGTATTCTTAGCTTATCATTCTCCCAATATTTAACTATGTTGGGGATCGTCAAGTTCCTATGTTCTAAACTATCTTTTAGATATTTATGTAAATTAAGTTTTCTCACTCTATTTTAAGGTGGTTGGTTTGGTTTTAGCCTTATATCTAATATGGGATGGGCAACTGACATCTATCCTCTATTAGATAGGGTGTTTGTGCCTTATTTTTCCTAAGTGTGTTTAGAATTTTCCGCTTCCATTATGTTTTAAAACAAAATTCTTCGATAGTCAAAATTTGGGTTTTTATAGTTACTATTCACATACTGAAAAATCCTATAAAAAAGGCTAAGAAAATTACTTTAAAGAAAAGAGAAAATAACTATTACTGATATTCATTTTTCACATCAAATAACTATTTCTATGAAATTATTAGTTACTGATGCAGGAGCATCTAATGAACTTAATGATTGTCATGTTCTTATTAATCCTCAAGGTAAGGAAGGTTTAGATTTCTTAATATTGGAGCCTATCATGTTAAATATTCTTGATAATTCTTATATGCTTGATATTATAAAACATTCAAGTTGTTCTTGTAGGTGTGTCACATATTTGCAAGAAGAAGATGTTAAAACACTTTAATGTGTACAAGTATTCAAAGCATGCAATACTATTACATATATGGGATGATACATTACAACAAGAAGATATAGTGATGATATTCATTAGTTGTATTAACTTGTTGTAAACCCTAACCCTAAGTGTATTTTATGTAAGTTAGGGTTTGATATAATTTCATGTATGTATCGTAGTTAATTGTATAGCTTTGTAATATTAATCCTTAGTATCATTAAAAAAAATGATATTATGCTTTGGATTAAGGTTAATATGGGATTAATTCAACCAAGATTAATGGGCTGAATTAAGGAAAGAGCCGGCTGGAAGCTTCGAAACTTCAAGCTAGAACTTCTCCATATATATACTCTTGTATGCATCATTTGTAAAAAAGGATTTTGAATGAATAATGAATATGATTTTTTTGATCAAGCTTTGAGCAACATTAGCTGAAGTCTATCCTCTCATTTGGGTCAACATTGGGCAAGGAAAATCTGGGATATTACCTTCCTCAATTACCATTCAAACTCGACACATTTGAAGACCAACTCAAATATGTTGAGCACCTTCATCTTTATTACTTGATTTCTTCACCTATAATCCTTCTTAATCCTTTTTTTTCTTTTACATCAATTCATGGGTGACATCTTATACTAACAATCATCGATCCAACCTTCCAGCTACTTTGATAAAAACCACATCAGTTACATAAATAATCAAAATCAGTTGTTGACTCTAAAAACCTTACTTAATCCCTTTAGGTGTAAAATAAATAGAATGCCCTCAAATTCATTAAAGGTAATAATAATCATTAGTAAACAAGAATAAAGAAAGTTTGTGCAACAACCATTCTTGGCCCCAAGTAAGTCCAATGGTCAGTGCACGTCCCTGCCTGACGTATCCAGTATATCATGGGCATAAAAAAAGTACCTCTTACCTACACAAATTTTGAAGGTTTCTTTACTCATGGGAATGAGAAGCACCCGTGAAATGAGTGATTAGTACGTTGCGTACTGAGCAATGTAACCATATGGGTAAGGCCAGCAAGAAATAAACAAGTAAGGCATATAAAGCTAGATTCAAGTTCAGATCATCAGGCCAGACTTAGAAAAATATTTTTTCATACATATTTCTTATATTAATTTCACATGAGTATAGGAACCCCACTATTATAGCCAGTGGACCAAATAAACTCCATGGGGACAGAACACACCTGACCACTGTTGTAACCGGTGAACTGAAAATTCAACCTCAATGGCTCCAACTCGCATGGTGTTCTACTGTCAATAATTAGTATCTTTCCATGCATTATATTTCTTTTTTATACATTTCTCATATTAATTCTACGTGAGAGTGGAAACCCCACAATTATAGCCGGTGGACCAAAAACACTCCATAAGGCAAAACACACTTGACCACTTTTATAGCTAATGGACCAAAAAAATATATCCTCACTGGCCTCAACTCACGAGGTGTTCCACTATAAGTAATTTGTATCGTTTACTATTTATTACCATGCAAATTTTGGTTTATCAAGCCTAAAATCCCCTACTATTATAGCCAATGGACCGGAAACACTCAACAAGGAAAAACACACTTGATGACTAGTATAGTCTGTGGATCGAATATCACTCCATAGGGAAAAATGCACATGACCACTATTATAGCCGGTGGACTGAAAAAATATATAATCTCACTAGGCCATACCTCAATAATATTTCACTTAGCGTTTAGTGTTTTATTGTATCTTATTCCACAACCCCACTAGACAAGCACAGCCTACTAGACTTCCCATGCTCACCCTCTTAATCACAGTTTTTTGAAACCCTATCCTATATCTTGGGACTTCTACACCCTCTAGTACATCTAGATATTACTTCCCACTCTATCCTCATTACCATAAATGCCTAAATCCAAGGCCCATTTTCCATATTTCTAAGTCACTCAATATCACTTTCTAGGG
>CM077808.1:5225000-5317500 GCA_039764185.1 Tamarix austromongolica | reverse complement strand
CTACATAAATTATATTTAAAGGTTGGGGAGGCTAGTGCATAACCAAGGGGTGGTGGTGATTGAGCAGTGCCTATGGCTGCATATAGTGGCCGCGGTGGTGGAGGAGGAAGTGGGGTTGGAGAGGGGGATTTCTAGGTTAGAAGAGGAGGAGTGTGAGGTTGTTTGTGGTGGTGGTGGATTCTCTAGGTTGAGGGGGATGAGATGGTGGTGGTGGGGTAGCAGAAGGGGCAGCGCAAGTGGTGGCTGAAGGTGGTGGAGGAGGAGGGAGGGTGAAAGAGAGGGAGATAGGGAGAAAGGAAGGTAAGGGGAGGTAGAGGATACTCTACTAGGTGTTGTGGGAGGTAGGGGGAGTGGTGGTTGTGTTGAGCATGGCGGTGCGAGGGGCAGTGATGGAAGGGAATCAACAAGTTGGGCAACTAAATTTGCATGATTATGGTGGCTCGTGCATGAGGAATTAGTGGTGGCGGGTGATGTGGTTTGGTGAAGGATGACGTAGGGAGGACTTTGGTAGGTGGCCTAGGGAGTGGAGCAGGACGATGGTGGCAATGGAGGCATTTGAGGAGGTAGTGGCGTATGGGAGCTAAATTTTTTGGCAGGAAAAGGAAGCTCATTTAAGGTATTGGTTGGGGATATTTATAAGCTAATGGGGGTTGGATACGATAGAGGGGAAAGAGGACAAGGGGGCAAGTATGGCAGGGTCACCAGCCAGTAGTGGTAGGCCGGTAGAGGCCTACAATTTTGCATGTGTTGGTTTGTCAGGGAAGAAGTAAAGGAAAGAAAGAGGCACACATGAGAGGAGGTATGGGGGTGGTTGGGGTCGGAAAAAGAAATGAAAAGGACTGGGAGAGAGGAGGGAGGAGGGAGGAGGTAGGCTAGTGTATGGTGGTTGGCTCATCGGCATACGGAGCAGTTACAGGCCTCGATGTACAGGGCGTTGGAGCATCAGAAGGATGAAGAAAGGTTAAGTGGGTTGGCAGACCAGTCTGTAAAAGAAAAGTAGAAAAAGAGAGAGGACCGCGTGGTTGGGCGGGTGAGGAGAAAAAGAGAGGTGGGTGCAGGCTGGACCGCAAGGAAGGTAGAGGGAGGGTCTAGACTGCAAGGGGCTGGCCTAATACTGGGGAAGACGGGGAAAAAAGAAATCGAAGAAAGGAGAGAAAGGAAATAAAAAGGAAAAAGAAAGGGAAAAAAGAAAAAGTGACAAAGGAAAAAGAAAAAAATAGGCTGGTTGGGGTATTTAGAATACTTTGGTATTTTTAGAATATTTAAAATATTAAACTTTTGTAAAATAATAATTAAATTCCCTTTTTTAATTAACTTAGGATAGTTTGAATAGTTTTTCTTAAATTCCATTTTAATTAGCAAAACACCCTAATTTTTCAAAATTAAATTATTTATTATTTTCCTCTTGATTTTGCCTTAAATATTCCCCCTTATTTTAATAAAATAATTAATTAATTTTCCTAATAAATCCCTATTTTAAAATAAGTTCTTAAATTAGGTTTTTGGGCATATTTCATCATAACCCCCCTTATAGAAAGGCTTCATCCTTGAAGTCACTTGCTAATTCCTAGGGTTAAGGGCTAAGACCTTCTAAGTAGTAAAGGATAATACTAAAATTAATAACAATACAACTACCCCTTTAAAGAAAATGGGTTTACTAAGGGTTATTGACCCTATGGTGAAATGTAGTCAGTACGCTATTATCACATGCTATCTCCCCCTTCGGGGAACTCATAGTCTACACTTCGTTCCTCACTAAGGCTCGAACTCAGAATTCTTAACATGAAAAGGTCCTTTTGTGTTTATAAAAGACTTCAAATCCTAAAAAAACTTTGTTGATCAAAACTTTCTTTAAAAATAAGGCGTGGTTACAAAAGCTAACGTTACAAGATCTTTGAGCCATCAATATCAATCTCTAGTTAACTCACTTTCCTCAATCTTTTCCATTTCAATCACAACCACATCATATTACATGGAATATCCTATTATTCATGTCATGAGGGCCAATATTACATAGACATAATCCAAGTACAACTAATAATACCACATTACACATATCATAAACACATGTAGCTTACCCTAGCTCCATGCTTAGCATGTTGCGCTACAAGATCAAGATACATAATATATAAAGCACAAATCAACACACATAGTAAATTCTCACACACAAAAGTCCTTACCCATATCCTTACCTAATAAGATACAGGGGTTGGAGCACACTCCTATACCTCCTTAGGGTTTTGACTTGGTTAACCTATAAGAGGAAAATACTAAGAGTTAACTTCTATCTAATCAAAATTATCATTATTTCCTACTTACCCTTATCATAACCTAGTATTAGGGTTAATAATAATAATAATAATAATAATAATAATAATAATAATAATAATAATAATAATAATAATAATAGTTTTATAAGTCAAAGTTGGGGTATTATTCTCAAAGTAGCTAATCATGGTACTACTAGTCAAAATGGGTTTTGGTAGTTATATTGACTAAGATAATAGCTTTAATAATAATAATATAACAATAATAATGATAATACAAATAGTGATAATACTAATAATAACCCAAATCATGGTAATAATAAAAGTAGTATTAGTAATACTAAGATATTGACCATAATGATAATATGGATGATGATGATGATGATGATGATGATGATGATTATAATAATAATAATATGGATGCTTTAATGAAAGTATTATTGTTATTTTGGGTCCTTAAGTGATTTAATGGATAATTTGGGACAAACTATCTTGTAATGATAATACCATTATTCCATATTTAAGATTTAGAGGTAATCTATCAGAATTGGTAATCATGAAAATTTCATTAGGGGATATTATGACAATTCTATGGGATTTGGATCTTGGATATTTTTTTGATTAACATATCAGGATGAGATTGTTAAAATATACTTACGGGAATTAGATCGTGCATGTTGGGTATGATAAAAATTAGGGGATTTGGAGATGATATAATATAAGTTGTGTGAATTAATCAATATGGGAGAATGAATACTAAAGGATGTGTAATTAGGGTTCAAATGGAATTAATGACTTAAACCTATACATATTTGCTTTTAATGTGTTCTATGCTTGAAAATCAATCTTGAATAAGCTTCTAATCACTTAAAGTGAAAGAGCACGTGAATAGGGCTAAGGTGATCTATTATATATATATATATATATGTGTGTGTGTGTGTGTGTGTGTGTATTTATTTATGTATGTATATGTATTCCCGTTCCACTGGAGAGAGTTGTAGATTGGGAGCATTTTGTCCTGAAATGATGTTTTTAATCTCCATTCCACTAGAAAGAATAATAGCTCGGGTGTGTTGTCCGCAAGATGAGTTTTAAACCATTCCGCCGGTTTAAGAATAGTGGGGTTCCTACACTCAACATATATAAAGGAATGAAAATGCATTATGCCTAACAAGGGAATATGGATCATATTCTATCTTATGAGATGTTTCATTTATTTGGTTATTCAATTATCATCTAATGTGAAAGCATGTACTATTTGTATCCCTATTTCGATAGTATTGTTCTTTTTCTTAGTACGTAGTATACTGACCATCTGTTTTATGGGTGCTGCTCATTCCAATGAGTAGAAGGACCTAAATCTTATATGCAAGTCTCAAAAGATCAATTAGATGATTATGCTGCCTATGATACCTTATATGTGGATGAGTGACTTCATCTATGTTAGGGTTGGGCGAAGAGTAATTGTTATTCTGTTTATGTTATTAGCTGGATACCCTTTTTTGACTCTTGATCCATGGTATCCCCTCTTTTGTATTTAATATTGTTAAACTCGGAGTTAGGCTCCAAACTCAATATTATAATAAAAATGTTCTTTTGTTTCTAATTTTCTTGTGTTACTTTAAATGTTTTGGCTTTGTGATTGATGTAAGGATGGTTGTATAAGTTAGAATTATGTTGATCATGGTAGTAACCATAATATTTTACTGAATTACTTCCACTGCAAAAAACAAATTTAGCAATAAAAATTGGGATGTTATATTATGATAGGGGATGACCTACTTTTTTTCTACAAAGGAGACTTCATCTCAACCTCAGTTATCTTAGAGGCATTCCACTAGTTCTCAAGCATCTCAAGTTTGATATTAAATGCTAATAAAAACAACATCAATTATGGAGGGAGTTATACTAATATGCTAAAAGAGAAATAAATTAATAGGTACCATATTTAGGGTTGTAAACCAGCCGAGCCGAGCCGAATACCCCTAGGCTTGGGTTTGGCTCATTTAACTAAACGAGCCTAAAATGATGTATGGGCTCGGCTCGTTTAACTAAACGAATGAGCCGAACCAAGCTTTTAACGATTTGAGCCGAGCCGAGCTCACGAGCTAAAGCTAAAAAATGAACCGAGCCTCACTTTTAGGCTCGTTTAACTAAATAAATGAGCTAAACTGAGCTTTTAACGAGCCGAGACAAGCCGAATACCGAATTGGCTCAGCTCACTTACAATGCTAACCATATCCCTAAAGGTAAACTACCCATTTAATACTTGGGAAGTACCCCTTGATGGTAGATATCTTACTAAACAACAATATCAACTATTGATTGAAAAATTCACATCAAGGCTAAAGAATTGGCAGGTGGAACTTCTCAATTATGATGGCTGCTTGCAACTCATCCAATGTATCCTATTCAGTTTAGAAATCTATTGGACCCTTATCTTTCCAATCCCTTTTAATATTCTATCTATGATCAATACCATCTATAGGAAGTTCCTCTAGTCAAATTCAAATGGCACTTCAAACCAATCTCCTAGTACACGGGAAAAGATTTGCCAACCGAAATAAAAAGTGGCCTTAGCTTGGTTAATATCATATGGTGGAATAGAGCAGCTATGTGCAAATTACTATGGCACATATCCTCAAAGGAAGACTTCCTATGGGTCAAGTGGGTTCACGCTTATTATCTCAAATATGAAAGCATATGGAATGTTAGAATCAAACCATTTGTTGTTTGGATCATTAAAAAAATCTGAAACCTAACAGATATATGCAATAATATTGTGCAGCCTCCTCTTTTATCTGGAATAATAAATAATGAAAAATTTTCCATTAGTCACGCACATGATATCATTAGACCCTAAAGTAACAAAGTTGATTGGTGCCTTATGGTATAGTCTACAACATCTATCAAAAGACATTCATTCATATGTTGGCTAGCCATACTTGGCAGTCTTCAAATTAAATATAAACTAATTTCTTTTGGCCTAAAAATTGTTCTAGATTGTATTATCTGCACTGATTAAAAGGGAACTCATAACCACATGTTATTCAATTGCACCTATATTAGAAATGTATGGTTGCCTCTCATTCACAGGGTGGGTTACATTCAAGACTTAAAAAGAATTCAAGAAATTTCTCATGGGGCAATTAGAGGAGGAAGAGGACCTAAAATAAGAAAAGAGGTCACAAAAGCCATGGTAGTAGCTACTATTTACTACGTTTAGAGATAGATATAGGAGAATATTTGCTAATAAAGCAATAGAACTAAGACACATTCAATAGAAAATTATATCTAATCTAGTGGGGAGAATGAATAGATTTTTGTATAGAAAATCGTTTAATAAGCTCATGGAATGTATAGATACATTAACCTAGAATCTTACTAAGTTATATTAATTTGAGATTGTATTCTTCATTTAGAAGTAATAAAAATTATATTACTTACCAAACAAATTAGGAGTACAATGGGATGTTACATAATTATTTTAAGTGTCAAGTTTAGAGGAGCCAATCTTGACCTTAGAGTATTAGATTAATTCAATAAAAGCAACAGACTCAAAGAGTTCTTCCGTCACTATATAATGTTACTAGCCATTTAACATAGCTTAGGGTTCAAAAACACCACACCTTTTACAAGTTTTAGGGTTAGTCAAGGCAATAGTAGTTCCTTTAGGTAGATGCTTGAATGTTATTAACCAGTATGAGAGAGAGCACCAAGTTGGGGTGGTGATTGGTATCATTACTGTATCTACTTCTTCATCATGTGTATTATTTGAATCTAGCGGATCACATTATTTTGTGTCATCTGGATTTGTAGCAAATGCTCTTTTATCTCCTTCCTATACTATTTCAACTTCTATTATTTTCACTTGGGGGGGATAAGATTGCATGCACTAAATTTTTTTAAAAGGTTAGTATTAATAGTTGGTGGAATAGAATTCCCCTCAGAACTCATGAAACTTAAGTTTCTTGACTTTATTGTGATGGTTGGAATGAAAATGCTTAGGAAATACTAAGTGTTAATAGACTACACACAAGAGCATGTAGTTCTTTGAGGAATAAGAGGTATTAAAGTCTCTTATTAGAAGTGAAATTCTTTCTCCTCTATAAAGTTTTCATTGGTTGTTACTTTGAGCACCCATTTTAGAAACTGTATCTACTCTTTTTGTTTCATGTTAAAGATACTAACACCGTTGAGACACTGCTAAAGCAAATTCTAGTGATCTAAGAATATCCTTAGATGTTTCTTAATGATATTCCAGGCACACCATTAGTAGCTCCCAATCAATTTATTTCTAAGCACATAAATGATATCCAAAGCCTCATACTGTTTGAAACCCGCAAATTCGAGAGAGCTTAAGGCTCAGTTGGAAGAATAACTAGAGAAGGGATATATTTAACAAGCTATATTTTCATGGGGAGTAGTGATCTTATTCATGAAGAGAAAGGATGGAAGTCTGAGATTGTGTATTGAGGATTCAATAAAGTTATAATAAAGAACATTTATTCCTTACCTTAAGTTGATGATTTGTTTAACCAACACCATAGAGCCACTGTATTTTCCAATTTTGATATTTGATCAAGTTATCATCAATTGAGGATCACTGAGAATGATGTTCTAAATACAAAATTTCAAACCAAATAAGGCCTTTATGAGTTAACAATGATACCTTTTAGAGTCACTGATGCACCTGCAACATTCATATATTTTAAAAACCATATTCTTTGATAATTTTAGGATAAGTTTGTCACGGTGTTCATTAATGACATTCTTTTCTAATTTAATATTTGTAAGGAGCATGAACAAAATCTAAGAAAGACATTGGAGTTGTTAAGAATACACCAAGTGTATGCCTAGTTATCAAAGTGTGAGTTTTAGCTAGATCAATTAGCTTTTCATGGACATGTAATCTTAAATGATGAAGTGTTAGTGGATCCATCCATGATTCGGGCAATCTCTGGCAAGCTCTTACATCAATTAAGAAGGTGCATAGTTATATAGGATTGGTTAGTTATTATGAAAAACTTATTTTAAAATTCTCCAAGATAGCTCATATGTTAACAAAATTGATGATAAAGGATCAAAGATTACACTAGGATGACAAGTGTAGTGAGGAATTCAAGGAATTGAAGAAGCTTTTCACTTCATCGTTAATGATCATATTACCAAATGGATAGTTATTATGCATGGATTAGGTTGCATGCTGATGCAACATGGGAGAGGATTTGCTTATGCTTCTCACCCATTGAAGGTGCATGAGAAGAACTATATGATTTATGATTTATAAGTTGTTATAGTGGTATTCACTTTGAAGATTTAGGGCATTAGCTCTATGGAGTTTAATGCAAGTTCTACACAAATCACAAAAACCTCAAGTACATTTTTATGTAGCAGGAATTGAGTTTGAGACAACACCGATGGTTAGATATTGTTAAGGATTATGACCAGGAGTTGACTAGCCATAAGGGTAAGATTACTATAGTCATATATGCTCTTAGCTAAAGGATATCACATTCTTTGAGCATAATTGTGTTAAATAATCATATGTGTCAATAGATTAGGGAGATGGAGATTGAGTTTATCACTGCTAATAGTTTGGAAGCGAGGATATGTAAACTCAACATCACACATTCTATCTTTAATGAGATTTAAGCTGATGAAATTGGTGATGACAAGATTAAGATGATAAAGAGTAGCATTGCAAAGGGCAGAATTGAGGGATTTCAAACCCGTGAGGACAATAGTGTAAAATATAGTTGTAGGTGGTGTGTACCACAAGGATGTGTTAAGCTCAATAGGAAAGTATTAAAGGAAGTTCATTTTACTTCTTATTTCATCCACCCTCGAGGAGATAAGTTGTATTCGACCATTTTCCAGAAAATCCCAACCTTTATTCTCTAAAAATCACTATCCAAGCTCTAGGAGGAAGCAAGCTCTATCCTTGATAAATTAGCTTTGTATGATACAAATTTAAATGTTAAAATTAAGGTTTCAATTCAGTATACCTATCTCATTAATTTCTTAACCAAGTCATTAGTTATAAAATTTCCTAATCATTTCTCTCTCCCTTACTAGTTTTTAGCCACCAAAATATAATGAGTTTCTCTCAACAAATGTACTCCACTCTTCTTCACTTTTAACATTCACTATAATTCATTTACCTCTTTATATTCTTCCTCTAGCTTCCTCTTATTTTTTTCCTTAAAAAAGAATGAGTTAGATTTATGAAAAGTTAAGTTTTTCTTTTAGTTGATTCTTCCCTTGGATTCTCTTGGAAGAGGTAATTATGTTTTCTTTCGTAATTTGCATTTATTGATTTACAAGGATTATATGAAGATTTTTGAGTTTTAACTTCTTATTCTAAAGTTTTTATAAGTAATAATCTTCCAACTAAAGGTTTTGTTTTGAGGTGTAGGTTTTTCTAAGCTTTTAAATAAGTTATTCTTGCCTTTAAAATGTGGTATGGATAAGCATGTGAGCTAGTATATTTAGTAAATTTTGATCTTTACATGCTTATATGACATTGGTGGGGTTTGGGTGATGAATGTTAGAATATTTAAGAAATTTAAGAAAAATTATGATTTCTTGAGAAATTTGGTTGATTCTATGTAAATGTTACATGACTTAGTATGGGAGTATGTATAACCTCTATTCTTCATGATGGTATTGTGATTATTTTGATATGGTTAGATTTTAGAGCTTTAATATTATTTAAATTTCTAAAATGTGTTGTTGATGAGCACTCAATTAACTAGATAAACTGAACCAAAAAATTGGTCCTTATAAAAATAAACTTGTTAACCTAAATCAATTGATGCGAAATTTCTATAATGTTCTTGTTTATTATTTGTTTGAACCCATCAAGTAGTTCTGTCTAATAGATCCACTGCTTATTAGAATATTCAACTCATTTGCTTAACTAATAAACTAGATCTTGGTTGGAATTCTAGATGGTATCTAGTTAAACCCATCAACTATTTTATTAAAATTGATTGACATGTCATAAGAATAATTAGCTGATCTTACCAAACTGATCAACTAGTTTCGAGAGGAAACTCACGTGATTGGCTGAGCCAAATTGATCAACCAGTTTAGCTAGAGAACATTTTCTTATATTTTTTTTACCTTATTTCAATATGACAATTGATATTATGTTACAATATCATTCTTTGATGAGAAGAACACATGCTTTGGTATGATCTAGCAAACACAATAAGCGTATTAATAGGATTATAATTTGTGGTATAAATTACAAAGACCTTGGAGGATTTTTACTAATAAATTGAGAATAAGAATGTGATGATGCTACTATTAAATGAAATGATCTAGACTCTTGACACAAATGAATTAACTTAATGGATGGTTTAATATTGGATAAGTATTAATGGAATTCCCTTTATATTTTTATATGGTAATGATGATCAAATTGGGATGGTTATGTGAACATGTTACTTGGTTGTTATATGATCTTTATATGATTTGAGGTAGTTGATGGTGGTAATAATGATATAGGTAGGATAAGTAGTTTTATGGTGTAAGCTTGGCAGAAGGAACTTGGTTGTGAGAAGATATGATCATATAGGATGAAGGGCTAGATGAACGAGAAGGATAAAAAGGAGGAGAAGTAGAAAAAGGGAGAAGAAAAGAAGTTTAAGGTTAGGATTCCAAATAGGGTAAAAAATTAGGCTAGCGACTTTAGATAAGATTAAAATAGAAATTATTCAAGGTTACAGTTAGGAGAAATTAGTAATTACGCAAAATAAATATTATGATTAGGTTTAGATTTAAGATTAAGGAATTAGTGTAAGATAAAAATATAAGTTTTTTGAGACTAGCAATAGGTTATGATATTAATTACTCAAAATTAGAGTTAGTTAAATTCATGGTATTATAAGTATCCACTATTAATTTAGGGGTATTATATAGACCCCCACTCAAGAACACAACACCATTGTTATGCTAAAACCACTAATGTTCTTATTACATTTTTATTCTATGAATCACCCCATTAGGCAACTAAGTAGCTCACAATTACGCTTTTGTTCTAACATTATTTGTAACATCTTGATCTCACTAAGTTGGAGGATAATTACTCTAGATTTCTTGAGGATGATTGAATGGACCCACAAATCAAAAAAATTCCTTTTGAGAATTTTTTGTCAAATCACATGCATTTCAAATATTTTTTTACAAGGTGACACATCATTAAATTACTCTAGTTAAGCACACTTACCTATGGATTTATTTAATGATAAGTTTCCGATAATAAAGATATACTTTGTTGACATATTAACTCTTTTCAATCACTTTAAGCCGCCATTATACTCTACTAATTTGAAGGCATTTAAATAAGAAGCCTAGAAGCCTCTTGCATATCCCCACCCTATAAATACCATTTGATTTATATATTGGAAGTTATATTATTAGGTGCTACTTTTGTTTTTTTCATGTCCAAACCAAAGCTAACTATAGATAAGTGCTTACCTTCATTGTACAACATACCAATCATTAAAGTAAGTAAGGCATCATTAGGTTTTCTAGTTCTTACAATCATCTCCTTAAGAAGATGTACAAATAATATAGCCTAGAGGTCAACAAAGAATGTCAATGGCTAAATTGAAATCACTAACATTTAAAGGTAATTGTCGAGATAGCATCTTTAGTGATAGAATTTGAGCTTTATCTACCATACCACTCTTGAAAAAGCCACATATAAAAGAATGAATGGTTGTTTCATTTGAACCATTTCCCTGTTAAGCCATATCATCTTTCAAATGCAACATATTTGTAGCATTTCCTATTTTATAGGAATATCAATCAATTTGCTTACACACCTCCTTGGGAAAAAAATTGCTCTAACATTTTATGGAGTAAAAATATTTATTCGTTGTATTTATCTTCTTTAGTCAAGCCACTAATTAGAACTACATAAGTAACTACACATGGATTTATGCCACTTACAATAGCCATCTTATGGAATTTAATATTCAAATAAGTGAAGATGGTGTAAGGATCTTTGGCTTCAATGGAAGGAGGAATAGAATATTCAAGCACAAATTGCTAAAGAATTCAACAAGAAGTTCAAACCTTAAATGACACCTTATCTAAGGTTACTCCAAGTATTCTTAGTTAGTGTTATTCAATCAAAAAAGAGAGGAATAGCCAAGTTTAATACTCGTATTAACTTTCAAATGATCCATCTATATGTTACAAGTGTTAACCCTTAATGTAATACCCCATAAAAATTCCCTCAAAATGTGTTCAAAAATATATTGATATAAAATAAATTAGTTTTGGTATAGCAATAGGGTTGAAATCTAATAAAAATGTGAATTTTTGGCATATCTATTGACTTGTTTTCCTTACCAATTCACTTTTTTGTCTAACTAATCAACTAGTATGCTCAGAAATTAATAATTTTGTTCTCGACAAATAATCGATTAGTTTATCCAAATAGATCAACTGGTTTTCCTATGATTTCATGTCCATTTTTGTTTTGATTTGAATCTCTTTATAATATTTATGAAACTTTCTAATAATAATCTATTTGTGATAATAAGCATCTTTTGTTTCTTTAGGATTATTTTCGCATTATTTACATCATTCTACTATTTTATTTAGTTAATTTTTTCCACAAAGCAATTTTGAGACAATACTCACCTTCTCTCTTCTCCCTCACCTATCCTTTTCTCTTCTAGCAGCTTGGGTGTGTGGCTAAATTTGTGCACCATCCCCTAACTCACTAACCCACTACCATATACCTTCTTAATTACACTCAACCCTCCATCACTATATCAATTCAGCTCTCACCTCTTAGTTTCCCACACTCAACCTTACTAGTACTATCTCCCTCTCTCATTTGAATGTCGACCAAGCCTCACCTCTATACCATTAATTACTAATCTATTTTAATTCCATACCTGTTATTCTTGTTGTCTTCTCCATTTTCTTGGTGGAAAAATATCCTAATTGTTGAGCATCCCTTCATTCTTTCCCTTTCTCCTCTCTACTGAGAAAAAAAAGACTTGCTCTAGTTTTCTCCCTTCTTTTCTCGAGTATTATCTCCTTTTTCTTCATCTAAACTTGGATTTAGTTCTCCCTTGTTTTCTTTAAGCAAGGAATAACTAATGTTTGGGAAAAGTTTAAGATTTCAGTTTTGTTCCTTCAGCATCCTATTTTATTAGAAAAGGTTGTGTTTTGTATTCTTCTTCTTCTTTCAACTTTTCCTTGTTTTTAATGAAGTTTTGAAAGGTGATTTTAATGGTTTTAACTTGTATTCTTATAAGAATTGATATTCTACTAGAAATTCATCAAGTAGGAGTTGTTTTGCTAGAATAATTGCTTCAATGTAAGGTGTTCTTATCTTTGACATGAGTGGGGTTATAGTGGTTAGTGAGGTTCCATGTGGTTGGTTTGTTTTATGTAAGCATGGTCTAATTTTATTCTAGAATTTGAGCATATTGTGGAAAAGTTCTCATTTTGGGTTTCTCTGATTTTTATTTATAAGTTTGTTATTTGAGCATGATGCATTCAAATACTTACATTAACATGTATCCATGTGATTATATATGTGCAACAAGTATTTTTTATATGTTTTATGACATAGAAGCATACTAAGATTCATATGGTAAAGTTGGTAAATTATTGTCGGGTGTATTGTCGTACCGCCCCCAATTTTTGAACAAAAAAATTTTGTTTTTAAGACAATGAGGAAATATTTGAAAAATAAAACTAGAAAATGTTTCCGCCACATCAACTATAAGAGAGGTGTGATTATCACCTTTCCTTTGTCTGGTGCCAGGCAAAATGGAACAAGGAGCAAAAGAATGCATGCTAATAACAATAATGTTACAATAAAAGATAATAAAGACTAGAACAATATTATAGGTAGAATAAACATGATATTTTTATAAAATAAATAAAATAAATAAAGCCAAGAGTTTAAAAAATAAAAAGTACAAAAACTTCCCATCGTAATGGCTAAAATAATTATAACCGGTTAGCCTAACTCTTAGGCATAGACATAAACCTCCAACCCAAGAAATGTTCGCTAATGGCCCATGTCATTATCCTTAGAATACTCTATATGAGAGTCTTAACCCTGAAAATCATCCTCTTCTCTACAAATAAGACATCAAATCATCACAATGACCACAAAAGTGCAGTATTAGTATAATGAAGTAACGTTAAAACACACTACCTAAAATGTGGTAAGGCTTATGTAGTACATTGAAGTACCTAACATCATGGTGATATCATCTTGGTACAGCTTAAGCATAACAAGGCATGCATGCATGGAAATCATGGAAGTATAGAAATATAGTAAACACATTCTCCTCAGTACAATATGAACCATATTAGAATTCTTCCTTTAGTGACCACACAATTCTAGTTAATAAATTAGTTCATTCAACTACACCTAGTTCTCTGCCATGAACAAAATTCATTGTAGCACAAATAATCGCAATGGGATACAAAACCCATCACACAAGGATAAGATATATGAAAAGGGCTTTCTTCGGGTATACCACACCCACCACACATCGAGTGCCACAAATGGGGATACCTCACCCACCTCACGTGGTCAAAGTACACCAAGGGGGCTAGCACTGGGATACCTCACCCATCTGAGCTAGAAACTGATGCTATGCTCGCCCACCACAATATAATCCTATACCTCAAAGATATGTGGATATCCCCTACTGACTGTAAGTTAGTAGAGAAGGAAATATGTACTAAGTCAAAATAATATAACTAAAGGCACACAATTTAAACCCTCTTGTTTTCTCTTTTCTTTGCCTTAGGTTTTCATGCACTTAATTTATTTTTCTTTTTCTTTTTTTGGCTGATAGCTGATGCTTCCTTCATTGTACGTGTGTCAAGGCTTCGACATGTGTGCCTCTCCTTTCGTGCGGCTGTCCTTTCTCTCTGCGGCTCTCCTTCCTAATTGTTGCTTCTCGCTGTTCCTCCTTTGTTCTGTTCGTGCAGCTTTGCAGCTCTTCTCCTTTCGTGCCCAGCTTCTCCCTCTATTTATTCTTGTGCGGCGCTCTTTTTTTCCGCGTCTTTCTTTCCATGTCAGCCCTACTGGTGTCGACTCTCTTTTTTTTTGTTCATTGCTTTCTTTCCTTTGATGTTGTGCGCTCATTTGGCTTGCCTCCTGACGTGCGCTGATTTTTCTTGTTCTGGGCCTTTGGGCCTTGGCTCTTGGGCCGTTGGTTCAAAGGTCCAATTCTTTTTTCTTTCTTTTTTTAATTTTTTATATTTTAAAATAGGACCTGAAATATAAAATTAAATAAATATTAATAATAATATTTTATTCTAAATTTACTTAATTTATATCATTTTAGCTTAAATAATAACATTTATGCAATTTTTACCACTTAAGCATAAAACTGTAATTATTCACCTATATTAGTTAAATAAAATACTAAAAACTAAGATTATAAGGGTACAAAATGTGTCAAAAGAGAGTGGAGTGATTAGAATGAATTGAGGAGAATTCTTAGTATCTTATGATCCATAGGTAATAAAAGAAAGGGATGCTACTAATAAAATGAAGGGTTGGAGTTAATATAGCATGGGAAGTGTGAGGTTTGCATGGGATTGTTAGCCTTTGCAAGGGGGAAAAGTTTACATGGGAAATGGTGGATTAAGGGTTAAGCATGTTAAAGGAAGAGTCTTTTGGGTGAAAGGGAGTCCATGGGTGAAAAATAGTATGTGGGTTGATGGAAGTGTGCAAGAGGGCTTCACTAGGGCTTGTGGGGAAAACCCTAAGTTGGGGAGTGTGTGAAGAGGATTGATGGGGAGTAGTTGGAGTGATGGTTGAGACTAGGAGGGTATCTTATTAAGGGGGTTGAGTCAAGTATAAAGGATGGTATAAAAGAAAGGAGAAGTACTAAGGTTTAGGGTGGCAAGCTAGGTTTTTAAATATAACATGTGAAAGATGGGAAGTAAGGTTGTGATGTTTGTGTAGTGGTTGAGTGGAGCGATGGTATTGGAAATAAATGGAGCATGGTTCATGTATGATAAGGTCAAGTTAGGGCCACATTGGTCATATTAGGGTTTCTAGGGGAAACCCTAGAGGGTGATGGTAAGCTAAAGTGGATACATGGGAGAGTGGTTCTTGATCCATGTGTGTAGGAGTTTAGGTTTTTCATTGTGACTAGGGGAAAGGTGAGGAAGAAGCCCTAGATTCCTAGGGTGTATAGAGGTCCCAAGATATGGGATAGGGCTATTCAGGGGAGCTAGGGTGAAAGGGTGAGAATGGGAAGTACAGTGGGGCATACATGTCTAGTAAGAAGGTACTTATTAAATAAGACATGAATAAGACACTAACCATCTAAAGTGAAAGATTATTGAGTTGGGCCCAGATCGATCCACCAGCAAGAATAATGGCTGAGTGCTTTTTTCCCTAGAGACCGATCCTCCAGTGAATAATAGTAGCCAAGTGTGTTCTACCCTGGGGTTTTTCAATCCATTGGCTATAATAGTGGGGGATCATAACCTTAGTAAATCAAACCTTAAATGATAATAAGTCATGATAAAAACACTAGAAATTTATATTGGAACACCATGAGAGTCAGGGCTAGATCAATCCACATGCAAGAATAGCAGTCAGGAGCACGTTGCCCTAGTGAATGATCTACCGGCAAATAATAGTGGCTAAGTGCATCATTTCTTAGGTGTTTTTGATCCACTAGCTATAATAGTGGGGTTCCTGTACTCGTATAAACATAAATTAAGAGTTGTGTGGAAATGGAATAAATGGCCTAAATTCTAATAATTATGATTAACTAGAATAACTTATTGTATACCTCATCTACCTTTATCTATTTGCATGGTCTTAGCCATATAATTACCTTACTCAATACATAGCATACTGATCACTCCTTCCATGTGTACTACTTATTCCCACTAGCAATGGCCCCTCCTAAGTTTGTATAGGTGGGACATCACTCATGTAAAACTTTAGCTCCTACAAATCCTTGGTCAGGACTGAGTGATGTGGGGTCCAAGAGGTTATTTTCTAGACTTACCTTTATCTAAGTTCCCTGATGTTTTATTTGCCATTTTATTTCCCCTATAGGGGTTGTTATTGTATTCACTTTCCACTTCTGTATTAATTTTGACAATTGCGCACTCTATTTTCTTTATGAATTGTTGGAACTTTTGTGGTTTTATTGATTACTCTCACTAATAACTTTAAATTCTCTAGCCTTGTGGTGGGTATGAGATTAGCTGGGTCTTAATCTTTTGCTGATCACGGTAACAGCTCCCCTTGTTTTTAGTGTATGGTTTTTTGCATGAACAAAAAAAAATTTAACTATGAATTTTGGGGGTGTTACATACATGCACGCTATTTCTCATGAAAATCTTCATCATTAGGATACATCATTTTTAGCATTTAAAAACGTATAAATTTACCATCTAACATGACAAGTAAAGTAGCTACTACATTTTTCTTTTGATCTAAGTGCTGAAGAGAGAGCACAATGGATTGTAAGAAGTTTACCCACTTTGCATGTCTAGAACTTATTTTCTTTTGACTATGTAACTATCTCAAACTTTCATAATTGGAATCTAATACAAAGGTTTTAGGTCTCAAATAATTGCTCCATATCTCTAAACTATGTATGATGGCAAAGAATTCCATATCATATGTCAAATAATTCAATTTAGCACCATTCAACTTTTCACCAAAGTATGAAATAGGTATTTTTTCTTATGAAGGAACTCCTCCTATCCTTACCCTATAGCATCACAAGTTATCTCAAAGACTAAGTCAAAATTAGGAATAGATAATACAAGAGCATTGCACAATTTATTCTTGCAAGTGTCAACGGCTTTAGTGGCTTCTTTTCTCCAAATAAATTCTCCTTTTTTTATGAGTTGAGTAATAGGTGCTGCTATAGTAGAAACATCTTTAAATAAGTCTCCTATAGAAACTATATAACCCATTAAAACTTCTCATATGATGGATATCCTTATGAATAGGTCACTCTAGAATAGATTATATCTTTATAGGATCAACTTTAATACCATATCCACTAATAATAACACGAATAAAAACTATACTTGGAGGCATAAATTCACATTTTTCTAATTTTTCATATAGTTTAGCTTCCCTTAGTTTATCAAATAGTTTCCTTAAATGCACAAGATGATCATGCTCATTTTTACTAAATACAAATATGACATCCAAGTAAACTATAATGAATTTACCTAAAATAGGATGAAGAATTTTACTCATTAGTATCATGAAAGAACTAGGTGCATTACACAATCCAAAAGGCATAAAAACCCATTCATAAAGACTACTTTTAGTCATAAAGATTGTTTTCCATGTATCCCCTTCCTTAATACTCATTTAATGGTAAACACTTCTCACTTAAATTTTGGAGAACACACATGAACAACAAAGTTCATCAAGCAAGTCATCAAGTCTAGGCATAGGAAAATGGTACTTGATATTTATATTATTTATGGCCATAGAATCTATGCACATATACCAAGTACCATCTTTCATAGGAACTAACAAGGTAGGTGCATAACAAGGACTCATACTTTCTCTCAAATATCCTTTATTCACTAGTTCTTGGATTTGTAATTGTAATTCCTTGGCTTCTTTTGAATTACATCTATAAGTAGGCTCATTATATAAAGCCATTCTAGAAATTAAATCTATATCATGCTCTATACCTCTTATAGGCGGTAATTTTAGAGGTAATTCATCTAGAAATACATCATTATAGTCATCAAGAAATCTAGTAAGGTTAAATTTATTAGACTTTTTCTCCCCAAATTGAGATTCTTTAACTACTAAGGCATAGGAAATATCCTCCTCCTAAATGAAATTAGTCATTTCCCTTTCATGTAAGAATAAGCTCTTTTGTGTCTCGAGTGGTTGTACATAATCACATTGAGATGGTTTTGACATATATTTCTTTTTATCTTTAAGAATAATATATTCGTTAGTAATAACATCATGAATTACATTTATACCATATTGCCATGGTCTTCCTAACAATGGACCACAAAAATCCATAGGAAAAATATCACATCATACCTCATCATGGTAATCCCTAATGCAAAAAGTAGTTAGGGTTTGCTTAGTTACCTTAACTCCTTTATTCTTATTAAGCTATTTTAATGAATATGGTTTACGAGGTCTAGTAGTTACTAGCCCTATTTGTTTGAACATTATTTCACTAGAAAAATTAATACATGAACAACTATCTATTATGACCCTACAAACCTTATCACCAATTCTACACATAGTTTTAAAATTTGTATCCCTTAATATAGATAGATAATTGGGTTGTATTTGCAATGACTTTTGACGTACAAAACAAGGATTACCATATTCCTCATACATACTTATGGCATCATCATTAGATTCATTTTCTAGGTCATCATTATCAACACATAGTTATATGTTCTCAATTTAACTTTAGTTTAAAACCCTTGGTTTAGGATAATCCCTAAAAAAATTATCATATACCTTACATTTAAAAAATTTCTTATTGGACATCTTATTCAATTTATTTTTACATTTTTTCATCTTAGTTAGGGCTATTCATTTTGTCATTAGCCACATAGATATGTGTCCTAAATTTTAATTTTGATGTATTTGAATAAGTTTTAGTGGATGTAGAAGTCAAAGCACTGATCTTATTATAGTCTTTATTAAACTTAGTTAGTCTTTCACATTTCAATTCCAACTTAGTTAAGTCATCAAGAGAATCATAGTAAAAGATTTCAATTTTATCCCTAATCAAGTTATTAAGGCCACTTACATATCTAGCACACCTTTGTTCCTTTATTTCTTGCATGTCACATAAGAATTCTAGTTCTTCAAATTCCCTAGTTTACTATTCTACACAAAGAAGTCCTTACTTAAGAGTAGTTAATTTGATATACATTGCTTAAAAAACTTCTTAGGTGTTTCTTTAATTTTTCCCAATACTAGTTTTTATTTTTGTCTTACCTTTCACAAGTTCTCTTAAGCTTATCATACCAAATCCTCACTTTTTGAATTTGAGAGTTTCTAATTAACACTTATACTCATCATCATACTCTCTAAACTCAAATATGGATTCAATTTCACAAAACTATTTGAAAAACATTTCTACATCTAATTTATATAGAAACTAGGGAGATTGAGCTTTATACCTTTATCTTTAAAATGGTTATGCCTTGGTAGATTATTTGCATTGCCTTTTTGGACTACCCTCTTTACCATGCCTTCTAATATATCATTTGTAGCTTCAATGATATTGTGCATCTCTTGAAGAGTTTCTTGGTTAGCTATCCTTGATTTCAGCTTTTAGAGTTGGCTTTGAATGGATGGAAGCTGCTGCACTTTTGCATTGGTGCATGTATACTTGCTGCAAGTTGTTGAAGAGTATCAAATATCATTTTAATGGATACTTCTTCTCCCATGATTATCATTCTTGCTGATGATGCTTTGACAATCCTTAGATGCTGCCAGAAGTTAATTCTTCATGGCTTCTTAGTGGTGTTTCAAGAATCATGGAAGCTTCTAAAATGTGAGAGTGGAGTGGTAGTATAAGGTGAGTGATGGGGTTTGTTATCAATAATTCTTATATAGATTAGATGTTATCTTGGTGAACGAAGATTGTGGATGTAATATTGCTCAAATGAAAACATAAAATACTCAATGGGAAGAATGAGATTCGTTAAAGAATCTTCTTCTCAATGAGGTATTAATGTCGAGATGGATAGCATTATTTAAACATCAAAGTAATATTCTAACAAAGCTAGACAATTGAATGAGTTTCTTGCTCAAATCAAGTCAATCAAGACTCATCAATAGTATTCGAATATTGAATATTTCAATGTTTTGGGTTGAAGAATAGGTAATCTTCAAACTTTATGTTGAAGATGGGAAGGGAGGGATGAAGATGTATTGGATATTGGTTGAAGATATGATTCAAAAAAAGGGTCAATTAAAATTAAATCTTGGAGTTGAAGAAAAACATGCATGGGATATGCTGGAAGGAAAACGTTTGCATGGAAGTAGAAGAAGGGATGGTTGGCAACTCAAATTTGGTTTAGATCCAGTTGTGGCTTTGATGCCAAAAATGGAATGAGTATTCTTGTGGAATTGAAGTTTTGAATGAGTGAATATGGTGTAATAATTGTTGGCTGCAATGGAAGAAGGAAGATAATGATTAAGAAAGAATTAATAAAGAATTTAGCAAGAAGTTGAAACTTTGAATGTTACTTTATCTAAGATTAGTCAAATTATTCTTAGTTAGGATTATTCAATCTCAAAAGAGAGGAATATCCAAGTTTAATACTTGTATTAGATTTCAAATGGTTCAGCCACATGTTATAAGTGTTAACACTCATGCTTATATAGGAAGACTTACATTGCTAACTAATAAACTAATATAGCCAAATGACACACAAACGGATAACTAGATGTAATACCCTATATTTTTATAACAAAAAATTTAAATGTTTAACTCTTTATCCAAAAAAACTTAATCTTTAAATTATTAATTTAATTATTTTTCTAAAACTTTACTTATAAAAAAAAGATAATATTATGTAATAAATTAATACAATTATTTGTATCATTTTTTCTTACACTATATATTTAAATAAACCCTAAAACTATAATTATACCAAAATTATTTTCTTAAATTAATAACCTAATTTTTGGATAAATTAATATAATGTTTTCCCAATATCCCAATTTTAATTTAATTTATGATCCTAACCCTAAATATATTTTTTATTTTATTTTCTTCTTTTTGTTTTTCCCTTTATCCTTTTTCTTCCTTTTCTTTCTTTTCCCTTTTATTTCTTTTCTTTCATTATTCCTTATTCACTTGAGCTAGCCTGAACCATCCCCCCTTCTTCTTTTCTTTTTCCCTTAGGCTAGCATTAGCTTTCTTTCCTTCTTTCTTTTATTTTTCCCCTAGGTCAACCAACCTCCTCTCTTCCTTCTTCTCTCCCATGTAGCCCAGCCTCTCTTCTCCTTTCTTCTTCTCTTTGTGTGGCCTAAGCCTTTTCCTCTCCATCTTTCCCCATACTCCTGGCCAAGCACACCCTAGACCCCCCTATGCACACCCATTATCCTACACCCCTGCACGCCTGTTACACTACCCCCTCTTCCAGACAAACACCTACACCACCATTCTCATGTCTATCATTTTATTTCCATTTTTTTCCCTATAGCTCCCCTAGTCCCCTTTCCCCACGTTCCCCTTCCCTACCATTATCATCCCCTACCAAATCTTCCCTACCTAACCTAGCACCTCCCCTGCACAATCACCTACACTAAACATCAAACCCCCTCTACTCGTCCTCCTTCTCCTCCTCCTCCTCTTCTTCTTCTTTCTTATTCCCT
Organism: Tamarix austromongolica; assembly: GCA_039764185.1. NCBI lineage: Eukaryota > Viridiplantae > Streptophyta > Magnoliopsida > Caryophyllales > Tamaricaceae > Tamarix > Tamarix austromongolica. The sequence goes on along the minus strand of CM077808.1, from coordinate 5,295,849 downwards.
TCCCCTCTTCTCCCTTGTGGTTTTCCCTATCCCCAAACTTCTCTTCTCCATTCCCCCTATTTTCCCCCTTTCTTCTTCTACAACCACCTCTTGCACTTCCACTACTAGCCCAACCTCCATCATTAGCGACCACCCTTTCTCATTCCTACCTCCTTCCTCCTCCTCCTCTATCGCCCTATCTCTCCTCCTTTCTCCACTACGACTATCCCTACCAATTTTTCTCCCCTGCCACATTCATTCTCCCCACAAAACATCCTCCTCCTCCATAGTCACCACTAACTCCTCCTCCCTACATGACCCAAGTGGCCAATACCCACTACCATACAAACGGATTATAATAATGGTTATTTTATAATTTTAATAATGGTTTTAAACCATTATTGAATCACTCGTCATTAAATCTTTAATAACAGTTCATAACCATCATAAAAAATATACAAAAAATCATAAATATTAGGGTAAATTTGGTATTTAATAATGGTTTTTATATAAAAATCATTGTTAAAACTAGGTCTTAATAATAGTTTATAAGTCACAACCATTGTTAAAAATAATGTTTCAACAAAGGTTTATCTAAAAAGAATTGTTGAAATGTCAAAAAGTTAGGATTGTAGTAATTGATTACTCATTCATTAAACCCTAATACGTATTAAATAAGTATTAGATGGATCTTTTAAGAATGGTTTTGAGCTAAACTTGTTGTTAAAACACAATCAAGTTAGGGTTTTAATCATTGATTATATATTTATTAAACCCTAATTGAGATTAAATACCAACTTTTAATAACAGTTATTAAGAATAACCGTTATTAAAAATAGTTTTAATAACAATTCTTACATAAAACCGTTATTAAAACATCTTATAATAATAGTTTTTAAGTAAGAACCATTATTAAAACTTGTCAATTTTTTTATATATTCTTGCTATTTTGTTCCAACCCACATACATAGTTGTTGTTCAAATATTTACCTAATCCACAATGTAAAATAGCATCAAATCATATATACATGCATGTCTTCCTCCAAAATGATACTAGATATTTTCAATCAATCCATAAGTTGTACGTCTTAATACACTGGACATACCAATGACTCAAAATTATTAGGTGTACTACAACTTGGTAGCTCTATACTCCAAAGTTAAAAGTCCTTATATCATAACCTAGATGACCAAAAGACGTAGATGAAATACAAACCTAAACATGCATGTAGAATGTAGATCCTTATTACAGAATGTATGGGTACACGTGCTGAGCCCATTGGTCTTTAACTTCATCAATTTTATCATCATTGTATTTCTATCTGCATGCATAATCACTAGTGAAAACCTATAAAGTCACAAGTTTTGATTATTCAATTGGTACTTAGGTTACGTACCAAATATATATATCATGATTCATTAATAGAAAAATATGGAAAAAACAAACATACATGGCTTAGATCTATATGGAGTGATCTATTTTGGACCCTCAGATGCATTGCTCTACATACATAGTATTCACAATTATTGCCGTTCTATTATTTTAGATACTATCAAATGAATTTAGTTAGTTCTTTAACTATTAAATATTAATTGAAATTAAAACAAAATACAAAATAGTTTTTCTACCTACATACCATTGCATGCTCATATTCAAGATTCTTTAGATCTGGAATAATATTCACACCTCTCCTCTAATAAGTCATTCATAGTGCCCTAATAAATAGAGTCGGATACATAATATTATAACTAGATATACCTGAAATAATGAAAGTAGAATATATGAAAAAATCAGCTAATGAAGGAAGAAGTAAAAACTATACTAACATGTCAATAAACTCTTTCCCACCATGAGAGCGACATCAAAAGACACTTCATATGTTCAAAGGAAATCAAACACATAGAATTTATTAAGATCGTGTCAGAAGGAGTTTAAAACCCATTATTCATTTGTCGGGAGAGAACGAGATACAGCTTGTTATATCCTTCAATCAAAATGTGGTCCACTAAATTATTTCTATGCCTATCCTCTCTTATTATAGTACCACCTGCTATGTAGTATAGCACACAAATATAATACAGGACAACATTCCCTCCACCATATCATGACTAGCTACTAACCTATGGATAACAAAAATAATGCATATTTGTTAATAATTGATAACTCATATAAGAAGTCATCAAAATTTTAATACAACAAGAAATACTTACGTCACATACACAACAAAAATCATGGTTGACATCCATTCTTGGTCATAAATGTCACTTATGTTGACCATTGATACCATATTAGTAGTGTCATCTGTCATATCATACTCATTTGATAATAAATGAAAATATAATTATCACTGAGGTAGTTTTGGAAATAGAAATACAATTAAGCTAATGCTCATGAAGGTTGGCTCTTCTCTAAAAATGGAATATTTTGTGAGGAAACTAATTTTTCTAATTTAGCTCTCTTTCCTTTAGTAGTGCCCTCTTTTGTGTTCCTGGTTTTGCTACTACCTCTATTTACTTTACTCCTTGGAGCATTCTTCTTTTTTATCTCTTAATTCAAAATAATAAACAAATATATATTGAGCATATATATATATATATATATATATATATATATATATGAAAAAGGTATAAACAATGTAAGTAATAAATAAGTTCTAATAATCATGATGAATATCATTACCTCTTCAGTAGTGAGACATATTTGATCCGCAAGCAAAGGCACAAACCTTCCATGAGCTTCTATCACTGTGGCTACCTCCTCGCCTTCTTTATAACAAGGCAAGGGCCCACTGCTAATGATTGGAGTGTTAATACTCACTATCCTTGTATTCAGGGACAAGTTATACCCATGGACTATTTATATTTTGATACTATAACTGATGGGTACCCTTCCTTTCACCAAAAGAGTTAAAAGGTCATTTGCTAACAAATCACATTTATGTAGACCCTAAAATAAAATATTACATATTCTTAATAACAATTTATAGATTGTAACGCTTACCTCAAGAAGAGAAGAAAAACGTGAATTAGCTTTGCAACTGTTTGTAATGATACTTACATTAGTTATGTGAAGATTATCATAGCCAACTAAATCAAATGGCTTATACCTTTAAAATTTGATAAATGAAAACTCTTACTCCATTATTACCATATATTAAAATGCCATATTTAATTTTTTGGTTAGGATGGCCACTTGCTCATTAGTTCTACGAGAGCCATTAGATTAACCAAACACACTCATTCTTGTAACACCTAATTCAAGACCTTTGTGTCTTCTGGGGTGTTCTACAATTCTTTTAGCTTGGGATACAATGTTATATCGGTCCACCCCCTCTACAAAATCTGATGTTTCAAGGTTCATCCTATAATGTATGTAATATATTTGAATTTATCTTATAGGAATAAACATTACATAAAATTTTTATAAAATAAAATTAAGTTAGGTTTAGGATATCTACAAATTTATAATTTTTTTGGTAGCAACATCTACATCTTTATTAATATATCCATCTTTTGTTACTCTGGCATTCTTCTATAATGTACCAATATTGATGGGTGAGGTACATGGATCTAAGTCTTGGCCTATAAGATGTAAATCAAAAATTAAACTTGCATTAAGAATATTATTATAACATTAGACTTTTATATATGAATAGATAAATCAAAATCTCATACCAACTCCTTTTCAAGGCTTGCACAGCTTTTGTGAGTCATATTATGTTAGTATTTATTCTGCTTAGTAATCTCTTCATTTTTGGAATTTTTTTTCTATGTTACAAGCCAAAATATAAGCATGTTGTTATTTCAATATCAATGAAATACTTTTAATCAACAAGTTTAATTGTTATCTAACAAACACCTTAAAATCCTTCAAAAGACAATAAGTAATAAATTGATTCCAAATTTCTTAATGAATGAAACCATATCATGTGGGTGGGTTCTAGCATTGAGAGCCATCCCTCTTTCTGTGCATTTTTCTACTAGCCAAGTATACGTAAATGTTTTTAGGTTCTCACCATAATGTCTAAGAAGTTATTTATTCCAAGTATGCGGAACATTGATGACTCTCTGCATGATAAGACATATAGATGTATACCGATGTTAATGTACTAAAATTAATAACATTTTATAATAAAAAAATGATTAAGTAAAACAACATATTATTGTGACTTCCTACCAAATATGCTTCTTATGACCCTTTGGAACCTGTTTCCAATTATAATAAGATATAGGAACATGGTTACATGCGACGGTAAAATGTTCATCAGAAAGATGTATGTGTAAGGACTAATAGGAAGATTGTAAGTATTCCATCCTAATTCGACTTATCCTCCTCTATTCCAAATGCCTGTGATGATTCTCATAATAGTAGGTCATCTCTTCCCTTCTTCATCACTACTGTACCTATCATCTTTTTATTGGTCATATCTCTACAAAAAGTTAATAAATGAATTATGTTAGAATATTATGTATTAACCATAATGTACCACTAAATTATTTTCTGATGCAATAAATATTTAATGAGGGATTTCAAAATATGCATTTAAAAAACCAAGCACACATATCATAAATTATAATATTATTATCCTCATTACTTTTTTTTCCTTCTTTTTTTCCCTTTTTTTTAGATTGGCTTTAGGATTTGATACATCTATTACTTCACGGTAATTATCCCTAACATATATTTCCTCAATGTTATTGTTATCATCATTTAATAATTGAGTTACTTACACAAATGAGACACAATTTTTTTTATCTTAATTAGCATTATTTTCATCATCACATTCATTGACATTTCTTTCCTTCATATATAGTACCATAGACCATTTGTTATTAGTAGGATAATTCAATAACTTCTTGAATATTTTTAGATAATCTCAAATACTTTCCTCAACTGTTTGAGCCATCTCTTCTAACAAATGTGTCGCATAGTTCTTAAATGATGATCTACTAGTTTTCCTCCTAATTTCCTCCTTATCATAGTTAGACTATGTCTTACAATGCCATATCTAACAATTGTAACTTGTATCAATTCCATACACAAAAAAATGATCTCTCAAATCATCAGCATTGATAAGCTGAATATAAGCATAATTTAAATAAGGATAGACTATTCTATAAGAGTCTTGAGTATGTTTAACTACAAACTTAATGAAAACCTCCACTCATTCGTTATATTCTTTAGACAAACGATTTGCAGACAACAATTTATGATCCATATTTTTTCAATCTAGATGTGTCCCGCACAAAAATGATTATTGCAAATCAATTCAATTATAAGTTTAATAATTCACAAACCGCTCGTGCTTATAAAGAATTAATCTCAAATGTATCATACTATTCTATGTGTATATATATATGCAAATTATGAGAATACATTTCTAAAAGGATATCAATACTCAAGCCAGTCATACTTATAAAGAGTTTATATATATATATAATGGTTCAAATTACAAAAGATATACATAGTACAAGTTTAAAGCAATAGCAACATTATATACATCAAAAGGTTGTTAAAGCCCAAACACCTAACTAGAAAAACTCATAACCATCATACTAACTTTCCTGTTACCCTTGTAGAACTTGAGTAATAACTATCACTCTAAAATTCCACTTATCTCAACATGTCATTTGTTCCCTCACATCATATACAGAGAGTCTAGTCACAGATACTCAAGGGTAACTAGGGTGGATACTTAGATTTAAGCTAAGATAAAACCACCACTCATCATCAATCACCATCAATTCTCTAGATATCCATTCATACTCCTTAGAAAATACCTTACCCTCAATAAATCTTGGGTGTGGTGTATTAGTGTAGTGGACAAACCAATTCAAAAAATGTAAATATAGCCAATGACTATGGCTCTATCTGAGGTAGGGTCAATAGTAAGCTATATGATCTCAAATGGTATGGGTCATATGACACACCACTCACAAATAACTGACCTAGATTGCTGTATAACCATATGACATAAATCCATAGATCAACATCTGGCACCATGTATAGTTATCATGGAGAGTATGTCATAGCAATGAATGACATCTCACTACCTACAAATGAGAACAACCACTAATTCTTATCATCAAGGTTATTCTTGGAAGCATCTAAATTACAGAATATGTAAACTCTTCAACTAGTAAGATAAATCATAAATATATTCTACCATATCTTAACCAACTATATAAAGCTAACAACATCCCTACATAGGATACTCATCATAAAACTTATAATCTTGAATTGATTTTTATTTATTTCTCTATTGATATAAATGTGTCATTAAATATCAATAAAAGATAAATTACCAAACATGTCCTTTCATTTACTCCCACTTGATTTTTGAATGAGTTAAGTTGAATCAAACTTCATCTTATTATACTTGACATGTTTAAAATACAGACATAAACTTGACTTATATATTTAACAAACTGGCTGAACATCAAACTATCATCTAATCATTCAAGCTCTGCATAATAAAATCAAGTAGATATTAATAAGATAATATATATAGGTTAAGTATAATAATATCATATTATTAAAAGTAGAGTAGTTATAAGAGAACAAATTAATTATCATATTTAGTAAGATAAACGCTAAAATCTGACCCTAACCCTAATAAATTATAATAAAAGCTAACCCTAAACCTAATAAACCATAATCCTAAACCTAGAAAAATATAATTAAACCCTAATAAATCCTATATATTATTAGTATTATTACCACTACCTCTACTACTACCACTACTATCATACACAGTTATTTCTCTCTATTTAATTATTTACTTTTGTATCTTCTTTATTTTCTATATCTATTTAATCCTCATCAAATAAAAATTGTTAACATGCAACTCTAATTGAAATTTTCATTTAATAATGGACATATGTAAAATATATTTTCATTTAATTATATGACATTTCCAAGCATCCTAGTATCCTATACTTATCAATGAATATATATATATTCTACCAACATGCTCATGCATGTTAATATATAGCACCAATAAATTCAACAACAAACAACAACATTTTTTACCAACACACAACACATTTTTTAATAATAAACTATAGTTTTTCAATAAAAAACTACAACCAGCATCAACATGTATGCATATATATATATATAAGAGAATAAGCTACAGAAAAAAAAACCATGCCTAAGAGGAGTGGAGGCAGCAAGAGAAGTGGCGGTGGGAAAGAGGACAACATCAACCACCTATGAACACGATAGAGCAAGAAGGATCAAATGCAAGCACGGTACACAAGAATGGTAGGACATGCAACACCAAGAATGTTAGCAGTGTGGTGGTGCAAGCAAATGAGTGGTGATTCCTTAGAGTTTAGAGGAGGAGGAGTGGTGGCACAGGGTGTGGTAGTGCAAGGGTTTGTAAAAGAACGAGAGTAAGAGAGACATGGTACAGAATGAGAGAATCTAAATATTTTGGCATGAAATAATAACTGAACAAATTAAGAGGTGGAAGATTTTAGTTTCTGTAACACCCCCAAAAATTACAGTTAAAATTTTTTGTTTAATTAAAACAAACACAATCACGTGGGTGCTACTGCATGAAAAGCATAAGCCCAACCCTCGATTAGTCTCATACTAATCACAAGGCTAAGCATAATTTCATAAGAACATTAAACACACTTAAAATAAAGATCCGTAGAAAACTGAAATATTTATGACGAAAGAATCAAAGTGCGTGGATAAAAGTCATTACAACCAAAAAAAACAAGTTACATTGTAAAAGTTCCCAAAATGGATAAAATGTACAATACGATAAAATAAAATGGCAATAAGATGAAAACAAAAGTACAAAGAGATAAAAGAGAGTTCAGTCCACATAGCTCTCAGGCCCCTATGCCAAGCCAATGATCAACTCTTGGCCCCGCCCCATACCTTATAAGTATTATAGGCATCAAAGATGGCATCTCCTACCTACACAAACTCAATAGGGCCCTCTGCTTATGGGAATGAGAAGCACCGATGAAATAGGTGGTAAGCACACTATGTATTGAGTAAGGTAACTATACAGCTAAGGCTTGAAATAAAAAGTATATAATATAAGAAGGATCATATAGAAAAACCATAAAAGCAATGCAAATAGTATAGGTCATGTTTCCATACGGTTAAACTTATTAATTAGATCTCTAGTCAATAAACTCATTTCACACCATGCTCTTTATAAGTCCAAGTGAGTACGGGAACAATACTATTATAGCCCATGGATTGGAAATGTATAGTGCAAAATACTCCTAACCACTCTTATTTGTAGATGGATCGATCTCAAGGGCAAAGTGCTCCTAGCCACATTATATGCGGGTGGATCAGTCTCGTCCCGACTCTCATGGCATTCCACTGTAAGTACTTATTATCTTTCCCATATCTTATCATAACTTAATATTTGGTTTATTGAGTTCGGGATCCTCCATTATTATAGCCGGTGGATCGGAAACAAATAAGGTAAAATGCTCCTGACCACTATTATTCTCCGATAGATTGATCTCCAAGGCACCCCAACACCTAGCCACTATTATGCCAGTGGATCGGTATAGGCCCGGTTTAATAATCTTTCTCTTTAAATGATTAGTGTCTTATCTGTGTCTTATTCAATATATGTTTTCACCCTAGACATGCATGTTCTTTGGGTTACCTGCTCACACAATCCCTCTACTCTTATTCTCCTAAGAGGGGCCAGCCCCATATCTTGGGACTTCTCTGCCTCTTAACACATCCATACATCATTTCCCTCTTTTCCTTACTTACCACAAATACCCAAATTCTAAGTGTGTAGGCCAAGGCCCACTCCCCCATACCATCTAAGTGAACTCACTATCGCCCTCTAACATTTTTCTCGAAAAACCCTAATTCAACTTATATGGTTGAACCTTCCTCTATCCCACTAAACTCATGCTCCTTTACCCCCAACTCATCACCTCACTTAGATTCAACCCCTAGACTTCCACTTTACTTTCCGTTTTTCACATGTGACCAGGAAACTCTAGTTGGCTACACCAAACCCTAACACCTCTCTTTTCTTATATATCATCTCTCCATTACTCACCTACCATCCCTTCTTCCGTATGACACCCACACTCACCATCCATGTGATATCCTTCCACTCTAACCCCATATTCGAATCCCTTGAATTATTTTTTATACTTCCACAATCTCCTCTATTTAAGGTTTTCCTTCCCTACCATAGTCAAACACACCATGCACCCTTGTACTAAGCTACGTAATATTTTTCACCCATGGACTCCAGTCACCCTAAAAACTCTTCCCTTACCTTACTTACACCCCAAGTCAACTTTTTATTAGTAAGGATTATCCACATGCAAACACCATCCATCCAATGCAAACCCCAGACTTCCCCATACAACATTCACTTCACTTTCCTATTTTATCCATATTTCCCTTTTATCTGTCCCCTCATGGATCATAAGATAATTTGGTCATTCTGACTTCCCTTGAGTCAAATCATTTTCCTTTTTCTTTTCATCCTTTTACCCCATACCATATCATTAAAGCATCCTAGCGTGCATGTCCTAGAGGGTCACGCCACATAACACAATAATCACAACATACATATCATTTCACACATGTTATAATAAGGAGACACAAACGTACCTTAACTCTGCACTGCGTTACAAGTAAGTGGTCATAATCATATAAGGTACATAAATATAACATATCATGGCATACAAATCACATGACATACATAATAGGCCTTAACAACATCCTTACCTAATAAGACACTGGGCTTGGAGCACAATCCTATGCCTTCTTAGGGTTTCGACTTGGTTCACTTATAAGAGAAAAATACTAGAGTTAACTTCCCTCAGTTAACTTCCCTCTTACCAACATTATCATTATTTTCTACTTTTCCCTTATCATAACATAGTATTGGGGTTAATAATAAAAATAATAGTAGTTTTATAAGTAAAATTAAGGGTATTATTCTTAAAGTAGTTAATCATGCTTCTACTAGTCAAAATAGGTTTGATGGTTATATTGGTCCATTTTAAGGTATCATTAACAATATTAACAATATTAAAGGCAATGAAATTAATATTAACAATAATAATAATAATGATAATAGTGATAATAATACTAATCTGGATCATAATAATAATAAGAGTTTGAATACTCACAAATAATAATAATATTATTATTAGTGTTGATAATAATAATAATAATAATAATAATAATCATGATAATAACACAAATAAAATTAAATCAAATTACATTAAATATATTTAAAGGTTAGGGAGGTTAGGACACAACCTAGGGTGGTAGGAGCTAGGCGGTGATGGGAGCTAGGTGGTGGCGTCAATGGTGGAGGAAGTAAATGTTGGAGAGCTAGATTTTTAGGCTAGATGAGGGAAAGAGAGATGGTGGTTGTGTTGGTAGTGGATTATCTAGGTTAAGAGGGTTAGAATGGTGGTGGTGGCACAAAAAAGGTGGCAACTTAGGTGGTGGTTGTTGTGGTGGCCGAAGGTGGTGGAGAAGGAGGAAGGGTGAAGGAGAGGGAGGCAGGGTGAAAAGAAGGTAAAGGGAGGTAGGGAAAACGTTACTAGGCGGTTTGGGTGGCAGGAGAGGTGGTGGTGGTGGCGGAGATGGTGGCGCATGGCGACAAGAGTGAAGCGATAGGTGTAAAGTGGCAGATCCGGTAGCCTACTTTGCACAGTTGGGGTAGCTTGTCTAGGGGGAACTAGAGGCGATGAGTGGTGTGGTTTCATGGACGATAATCAAAGGAAGGTTTTGGGTGGTGTTTCAGGCGGTGATGTTGGGAAATGGTGGTGCAGACAGTGTCTAAAGTGATGATGGAGTAAGGGAGGTGAGATTTATAGGCGGGGAAAAATAAGCCAAATGGGAATAGTTGAGGGGTGTTTATAGGCCATTGGAGGGAGGATAAGACAAAGGGGGAAGAGAAAAGGTGGGGCATGTATGGTAGGGCTCACCGGCTGGTAGTGGTAGACTAATATGACCGTACAATTTTGTAGGTGCAGGTTGGGTTCAGTGGAAGAAAAAGGAAAGGGATGGGGCGCGCATTGGAGGAGGTGTAGGGTTGGTTGGGGGAAAGGAAAGGAAAAGGATGGAGAGAGAAAGGGGAGAGGTACGTTAATCATACAGTGGCTGGGCTATCAATAGTACGAGATTGCAGGTTTTGACTTGCAAGGCATGGGAAAGGAGAAAGAAGAAGAACAAGTGGTGGGTTAGCCAATATGGGGTGAAAAGAAAAGAAAAGAAAAGAAAGAAAGAAGGGAACCAAGCTGGTGAGATGGAGGAAAAAAAGACAAATGGGCTAAAATGCCCCAAAAATATTTATTTTAAATAAGGATTTATAAGGGAATTAATTTAATTAATTATTTTATGTGAAATGGGAAGGATTTATTTAGGAAAAATTAATAAAGAAATTACAAATATTTTTATAAGGGAAAATTTAGGCTTTTTACTAATTAAAAAAAGGAATTTAGGAAAAATCTTTTTAAAACCCTAAATTAGCCCAAAAAGGAAATTTAATATTATTTTATTTAAATATTTTTATTTTAAATACCCAAAATATTCTAATTAATTTAATTGACCCCAACCTACTCAAATTATTCTTTTCCCTTTTTCCTTTTTCTTTCTTTTTCTCTTCTTTTCTTTCTTTTTCTTCTTCTTTCCGATTAGGCCTTTTTGGCCAGCCCAATCTTTTTCATTCCTTCTCTTCTCTCGTGGCTTATCTGCCCGTTTCCTTTCTTTCCTTCCTGCAGCAGCCAGAACGCTGCATGTCTTGGCTTTTTCTTTTGGAATGTCGTGTTCCACTTAAAACCATTATAATCGTTGTCGACCGGCCCGGTTCTTCTTCTTTTTCTTTTCTTTCATTTTCACTCAACCGCCCGATTCACCTTATTCTTCCTCCTCTACCGTCGACATGCACCTTCGAACCTCTAAAAATGGCGTCGCTGGCCACGCTTGACTTGATCGGCTATTTCCCCTCTCTTTCTCTTCCCCTCGACTCGGAGTCTAGCATCATCTAACTCGTTTTCCTTTTCTCCCACACGAAGTCCTCCTTTTCCTTCGCAAAAGGTCGAACACAACCAAAAATTGTGCCATCCAATTAACATTGTCGGCTACCCCAAACCCTGCCTATATTATCTTCCCGCCAACCCCCCAAACCCCACCTTTCCCTCTAAACTCTATAAATACCCCTTGTTTGTGTGCTTTCAAAACTTTTTCCCCAAAACCCTAAAATCCTACATTGTGCACCACTGCAACTTCAGACGACCTTTCTTCCTCCGTCAGCCGACTTCACCGCCATCTCTGCCTACCAAAGTCTTCCCTACACCACCCTCTAACTAACTGAGCTACCCATCTCCCTCGATTCTCCATGCATAAGCCACCACAGCCGTGCAAAGTCCCCTGCCCATCAAGCCAGGTTTATACACCTACAACCCCTTGAGCCACCGTCCGTAACCACATCCACCGCTTTTACTGCCTTATGTACCACAAAAATGTTGCTACCAATCTTCCTCCCCCTAGCCATACCCTTCTTTTCTCCTTCTCCTCCCTTGTATTTCTTCTTATCTTCCTTCCGGCCACCATCTCTGCCGACATGCGCCGCCGCCACTTGCTGTGCCACCACCCTCACTTTACTCCTCTCAGTCAAGGCTACCACCAACACCTCAACCACCATCCTTATTCTCCATCTATTCTTCTCAAACCTCAACTTTTCCCCTCTTTATCCTCTTTTTTTGCTGCCGCCGCCGCTAAAATGCCCCAAAAATTCTAATTTTATTAATTATTATTAAATAAGATTTTATTATGAAAATTAATTAAGTAATTTATTTTTATGAAAATAAAAGGGAATTAATTATGGTAAATTAAGAAGAAATTTATAAGTATTTTAATTAGGAGGAATTTAGGTATTTTAACTAATTAAATATTTTAATTTGGAAATTAATTATATAAATTATAATATTTAAATTAAGAAGGATAAAATAGTTTCAAATTAATATTAATTTTATAAATAATTTAATTGAAGAAAATTTGGGTGGTTTGCTAATTAAAATGGAATTTATGGAAATTCTTTTAAAAATCCTAATTTAGCCTAAAAAGGGATTTAAATATTATTTTATTTAAATATTATTATTTTTAACTATTCTAAATATTTTAATTTATTTATTTAACCCAACCCTTCTATTTTTCTTTTTCCCTTTTTCCCTTTTTCCCTTTTTCCTTTTTCCTTTTCTTTCTACCTTTTTCTTTCTTTTTCTTTCTTATTCTTTTCTTTTTCTTTTTCTCCCCTCCCCGTTTGGGCCTGCCTCCTTCACGCGGCCCAAGTCCCCTCCCTCCTTCCTTTCTTCTTTGGCACAGCCTAACCCATGCGAACTAGACTTACTTATTTTAATGTCACGCTGTGTTTTATCCTTTCTTCCTTCTAAACGCTACGTTGCACGCCCATTTTAATGAGCGCTGAACTGCCCAGTCTCCTCTCCTTTTCTTTCTTTCTTTTTTGCACGAAACTGCCCGGTCCAGCCCCCCCCCCCATCTTCTTCTTCCTTCTCACTTGAAACCCCGATGACCTGCAACGTCGTCGCCGCCACGTCCCTAGTTTTTTGCCGCTGATCGCGCCATTGATAGGCCAATACTCTTTTCCCTCTCCCTTTATGACTCGCAACCCATTTTCCCAACTAACTTCCCCTCCTCGCATATTTCCTCCCCCAAAAATTGTTGCCACCGGCCAACCATCGCCGCTGGTGACCCTAACCCTAATTTCCTTACTCCCACGCCAGCCCTATGGAGCTTTTGTCTCCTACCCAGAATTTCCCATCCTTGCAACCGCCACCCCTTCAGATGCCTCATACACCGCCTCCGACCAAATTCGCCACCATCTCTAGCCACCAAACTCTTCCTTGCACCTCCCTCTAACTAACAAAATCATCCATTCCCCTCGATTCTTCTAGCACAAGCCACTCCGGCTGTGCGAAATAGCCTTCTTGACCAACCTATTTTTCTGCCTTCGCTGCCCTTTGAACCACCATTAGCCACCTTCCCCTACCTTTACTTTCCTCTTTCTCCCTCTCCTCCTCTCTTTCTCTTCTTCTCCTCCATTCGGCTACCGCTGCCGCTGCCGCCGTCACCTTTGGCTGCGCCACCACCCTTATTCTATTCCTCTCCCTTTGGCCAACTCTAAACACCCCAACTCCCACCTTAATTCTCCCTATCTTTTTCCCAGCATCCAACTTTTATCCTTTTCTTCCCTTTTTCCGGCCATAGCCGCCGTCGTCGTGCACCACCTCTGGTGCCACTGATCCCCACCAACCTAAGGTTGAACCCTAAACCCTCTCAACCATTTTCCTTATTTTTATAAGCCTTAAATTATTTTATTTCATTTATTTGAATATAAATACTATTATTATTATTATTTTAATATGTATTATTATTATTATTATTAGTATTAATGTCTTTTATTATTATTTATGTTGAGGGCTAAATCTAGGGATGTAAACGGGGCGTGTTCAGATCAGGTATACTATATCTATACCCAAACCCGATTAAGAAACCCATATCCATATCCGTACCCAAACCCGAACGGATATCCACTAATATATCCATATTTGTACCCGACAGATACCCGTTATCCGATGGATAACCCATTTACCCGATAAATTATAAATAATATGTTATCCAATGGGTAAACCCGTTACCTGTTTAAATTTATTCTTTCACAATAAACTACCGAAAAAACCTGTCATAAAGTCTTCAACCTATTATAATACCAAATAACATGTTATAATACACAAGTAACACAACCTGCCATGGCAGCCATGCTCCACTCTAGCAATGATAAAGTCATAAAGTCTTCAACCTACAAGTTTGGTCACCAAATACCAATACCAAGTTTTTAACCAAACTACCAAACAAACAATAACAATACAACTAGTCCAGCATAGTTACAAGATTACAATTTTTGATAGTCTAAAAATTACAAAACAATTAAAACAACACCATAGTTGATAAATCTATCCAAACATAAAATGAAGAACTTAATCATCACGAGTTCAACATATTTCAAGTCTTCAACAATAACATTCAAAGCAAAATGTTTCTTCCCACGAGGTCCTGAAAAATCCATGATGATAATATATATGAATAACTAGTTTAGTATAATGAATAAATATTTCTAAGATTTAAAAATAAATTCTACAAAGAATATGTTTACCATGCTAAAAATCAATAATTAGCTTCTCCATCTCCGACCTACATATCTTATGCATTCATCTGCCATAAAAAAATTATTTAATATTTAAAATAATTAAATATGAACAAATATTTCTATCACTAATAATATTTACCTCACATTTGTTAAGATCAGAGTCAGATTCCTCATTATACAAGGTAGACCTATAATAATATGAGCTCAGAGTAAATTCATTATCTAACAAAGGTAAAAGAAAATAAATTAGAATTAAATAAATATAACAATAGATATATCATAATTATTTAAACATCAAAAGTATAAAATAAATACTACCATCATCCTGTATAGCCACCCAAAGCTAATCTCTACAACACATTAATGCTTCTAAAGTCTTCGGATGTAAACGGTTGCGATGAGGACTTACAAATCTCCCACTTGTTCTAAAAGCTTACTTAAAAGCAACTGTAGAAACCGGAATAGCAAGTATGTCCCTAGCCATCCTTTGCAGAATAGGATACTTAGTATTTGTCTTCGACCATGATAAAATATCAAAGTCATCCACCTGTGGCATAATTGGTTCCTCCAAAAAATAATCTAACTCTAGAACAAAAGCTCGCACTACTAACATTTGAACCACTACTTTGGCAACTAATAGTAGAAGTTGATGCACTTTTCTCCATATGATTAAACTTCTCCTCATACTGATGAAACAATTCATAACACATTTTATGAATATTTTCTATCTCTTCACCATAGGAGCTCCCATAAATGATAGAAAAAGAACATTCTACCAATGCCATTTTATACCTTGGATCCAAAATAGTGGCCACAGCCATAATTCCATGAATCACACTCTAATATTTATCAAAATTTTCTAGCATTTTAGTTGCCCTGCCACTAATCACTTCTTCTCCACCAATAGACCATTCTAGCAATGCCATTTTAACCTCACAAACCTTAGGAAAGTATAAATTGGCAGTAGGATATTGGCCTCCAGAAAACATCAAAGTTACATCATAAAACAATGCTAATCTCTCATAAATTAAATAAGCCAAATCCCATTCAACAATACTAGGACAACATTTAAAAGTACAATCCAAACGTGCCAAACGAAGAAACACTTCTTCATACACCAAAGCAACATCAAGCATTAAAAATGTAGAATTCCATCTTGTCCTACAATCACGTACCAAAGCTTTACTATATGGAATTTCTTTTTGTCGACAAACCTTCATAAATTTTTCCAACCTTTTTGGTGTGGCTTTCCAATACACCAAACTCTCACGTACATTCTCAATGGCTTGTTGAATAATCTCCATACCATCTCTAACAATGAAATTCATTATATGAGCATCACAACGTATATGAAAATACTTCCCACATGCCAAAAAATACTTTAATTCTATTTTATCTTTCAAATCTCCAATCAAAGCATCATTGGTCGTACAATTATCAACAGTTAATGTGGTAAGTTTCGTATCAACATTCCATTCCAACAAAGAATTCACCAAAACATCACATAAAACCTCAGATGTATATGGACTTGGAACATAGATAAACCTTTAACAAAAGAATAACACAACAAATAAAGCAAAGAACAACATATAATGACATAATATTGAGAGATTAAAACTATATATGAATATGGATTAAGTATACCTGAGTATTCGACTTTGCAATGTCCAATGGCTATCAATCCAATGAGCGGTAATGGCCATGAAACCCTTCTTTTGATTATGAGATGTCCACATATCTGTTGTGATTGCAACTCAACTCTTGTTACTACTCAACAACGACATTGTTTTGCTTTTTTCATAATCAAACATCTTGAATATATCACTTCGTAGAGTATTCCTTGAAATCATTTTAAAGGATGGTTTGAAGAGCCAATGAATATCTTCTAAAGCCTTCATGTTCTACCATACAAAGTGGATACTCATGCATAACAACCATGCTACACAACTCATGCCTTACAACTTCTTGATTAAATTCCACAAACATAAGCTTTCCTTTTCCATCCCCCTTCTGATCAAAGTTCAACTTGCGTTGGCCTACTCCTTGTAGAGACTTAAAGCCTATACATTTCTTCATGTGTTCACGTAAATAGGAAGTGCCATTTTTCGGATCACCACTTAAACTTTTATTACAACTTTTACAAATTACTTTTTTCACGCCTTTAACCTCCACTGCATTAAAATGCTCCCAAACAAGTGAAGTTTTTTTTCTTTTTCTCACTAAAGCAAGTTCAGGTACTTCTTCTACCTCCTCATTGGTTGATGGTTCACTAGGTATAGGGTTGCTAGCTATAGTGGAAGAGCATAGTGGTATACTTTGTGAATCAGTACTAGGTTGGCTACTCGATGCCATCAAATGATTTGATTATCCCAGACACTATAAAAAAATACATATCAACATAGTAATCAATTGTTTCAGGTCATATAATAATCAGTATATCAACATAGTACTCAATTGGGATTTTATGGTACTGTGAATTTTTGGGCATACTACTATGTAAACTTTCCTTCTGATAAAGATAGCATTCATTCAACATGAAGTTTGTTGTTTTTAAGTTTTTAACCTTTACCGGTATATGGGCTCATAAAAAATATATATATAATTTTGTTTGACTGGGATTTGAACATATATAGAATTTTTATGTACAAGCCACTTGTTATTAGTAATAACTAGATAAAAAATAATAATAATAATAAAACCTTTGATTACGTATATAAATATTTTCAAAAATAAATGGAAGTAGTTAAGATAGACATCAGCCATTAAGATTGGGGTTATCATTCTCAGTAATTTATTACTTTATTTTTAGTTAAGTTATTCAAGAAAAGCCCTAAACGCTATACATTATTTAGTAAAATTTGGCCAATCACTAATACCTCCTTGGCCTTTTTACATTTACTCAGGTCATTTTGTTTCTACCATGACAAAGTTGGCTCTATGGTATCTCGAACCTCGTTGATTGCCATTTTTAGTGTATTTTATCCTGTGTGTTTAGAGGTGCTCTCCTTTAACTCTAGCTGGGCAAGAGGATTTGGTTTTCATTATACTGTAATGTAATATACTACTAAAATTTGGAATAATTTTTTTTTTGACAAGATCTCGGGATATCAAGTTGTAATATACTCCTCATCTCCTCCTTGGCTAAAGAAAATAGATATCAGCAATCCGAAATGGTCCTCGAAAAAACTACGAGCAGAACGCAACAATATATAAGGAAAATAAGATTTACATGCTCAATGATCAAAGAAGCAACATTTTAAAGCATTTATTTTTTTCATTGCATTTTTATAAATGGTAAATGTCAACATAGAAGCTGTTGGATGAAATGAAGCAAGCGGGTATTAACAAACTTACAAAGTGAGGACTTTTAGGACTTTTAGGAGGCAGGCGGTAGGCGGTAGGTGGCACTCGCAGTTGTAGAGGAAGAGTTAGTGAGACTCGAAGACGAAGACGACGAATGGATGAAGCCTCAATTACACCAACTTGAAGACGACGACGAAGACTAGAGACAGGGATGGTGGACGACGGGCGATGGCTAAGGGGCAATGCTACTAAGCCTATGCGCGGTGGTCATGTGTGGCTGTGCCTATGTTTACCACCTCTCGAGTCTCAACAGATAGAAGACTCAAAGTTAACGAGAGTCACGAGAGTGAAGACTGAAGAGTCATGAGACAATCAGACAAACAATTAGACAAACAGTGTTAGGGATGTTAGATGTTACATTCAAAGTAGGGTTAAATGTAAAATGACAATTTAATTTCTTATTATAACCTATTATTATATAAAACATTAAGGGTAAAATGGTAAATATATAATGGGTAAACGGGTACGGATATGGGTACGGATACGGATATGGATACCCCGTACCCGAACCCACCGGGTATTTTTAACCCTTACCCATATCCGTATCCATATATGTTTATCATTATCCATATCCATATCCGTCGGGTAAAATCCATTGGGTTTCGGGTATTATCCACCCCGTTTACATCCCTAGCTGAAGCCCTATTGTATTTTTATTTTTCGATCTTATTTTTATTATTAGTGTTGTTTCTATTATTATTATTATTATTAATATGTGTTTATTATTATAATTATTATTTTTTATTATTACTATTATTATTATTTCATTATTAGTATTACAACTACTTTACTATTAGTTTTGCTATTATTATTATTACTATCATTATTATTATTATTATTATTATTATTATTATTATTATTATTATTACTACTACTACTAAATTTGGTTATTTAATTTACTAATATTATTATTATTATTATTATTTTGGTAAAGGGGCTAAAGCCCTTATTTCACTTTGTTTTTGAGTAATACCTTCTTATTATTATTGTTACTATTTTTATTATTCTTGTTAATATTATTTTTGGTATTTTTGTTATTATTATTTTAGCAAAATCTTAGTCTTATATTAAGTTAGTGTTTAATAGTATTTTTTATAGGAGGGAGTCTAATTTTAGCTTTTCCCTCATAATAGGTGAGACCAGTCAAAGCACTAAGGAGGTGTAGGAGCGTGCTCCAAGACCGGTGTCATTTTAGGTAAGGGGTGCTAAGGCCTTTTGTGTGCTTATATGCATTATTTGCTTCGCATGCTATGTATCCTATGTTTATCATTATTGTAATTATTTCGTATGTGGTATAACGTGGAGTTGAAGTATGTTTTTATATGGCATGTGTACTATATGTGATGAAATATTGTATATGTGATGATATTCATTATGACCCTATAAGACATGCATGTGAGGATGTTGATGTGGTTTGTGTGGGAGAAAGGATGAAAAATGAGGATGGGGAAAGAAGTTGACCAAGGGATGTGAGTTATCCTAAGTATTTTAATGATTCATGAGTGGAAGAATAAAATGGAAAATTTAGGGTTTCGTGAGAGAGAATCTAATTTATGATGTTATATGGGAGAATCTAATTTATGATGTTGTATGGAAGAATGTAATTTATGACGTTATATAGGAGAATCTAATTTATGGTTTTGTATGGGATGATCTAATACAAGGTTTTGTATGGATGAATATTGATTTTATGTGGTTGGAATTTAGGGTTTGGTATGGATGAATCTTTGGTTATGTATGGATTTGATATAAGGTTTTGAATGGATGAATCTAGGGTTGCATGGTTGAATTTAGGGTTTCACGTGGGATTTTAGGGTTTTCATGAAAAAGTTCAAAGGTTTGCATGGGGAGGTTAATGTCTGCATGGGTATGAAATTTACGTGTGGAAAGTTGATTTGGGATGTAAGGAAGGTAATGTAAGTGTTGTTTGGGTGTTTGAACACTTGGGATGAAAAACAGTATGTAGGACATTATAAGGGTATGGAGGAGACTGAATTAGGGTTTGGAGGGATTAACTATGTGTTGTTGTGATTAACTAGGGTAGGAGTGGATAATTGTGGTTTGTTGTGATTAACTAAGGTTTGGGATAGTTAATTATGGTTGTTATGGTTAAATAGGATTTGGAGTGGTTAACTATGGTTTGTTGAGGTTAATTAGGGTTTGTTGTGGCTGCTTAGGGTTTTTGTGTTATCATGTGTATTTGGTGATTAAAGTATAATTATGATTGTGAAAGTTATGATTTGTGATGTGTGAAGTGTAAAGGGAATGATTCATGCATGTTCAGAATGAAAGCTTCTAAATAAGATACTTAAAACATTAATCACATAAAGTGGAAGATGTTGAGTCGGGCCTAGACCGGTCCACCGGCAAATAATAGTGGTTCGGGCATGATGCCCTATGTGTTTCCGGTCTACTGGCTATAATAGTGGTCAGGCTTTGTACCTGTGCATTTCCGATCCACCGGCTATAATAGTGGGGGATCCCATGCTCAACAAAACTAAACATATTTGTGACAAGACATGGGAAAGACACTAAGTACTTACAGTTGAACACCATGCCAAAAGGGGCCAGACCGGTCCACCGGCGAATAATAGTGGTCAGGAGCATTATGCCCTATGCGTTTCCAGTCCACCGGCTATAATAGTGGTTAGGGCAAGATGCCCTATGTGTTTCTGGTCCACCAGCTATAATAGTGGGTTCTCGTACTTGCATGGACTTGATAAAAAGCATGGTGTGAAATAAGTACTGATCAGAGATTAATTTAAAAATTAATTCGGACTATAATTGGGCCTTTGTACTTTTACCTAGATGGTCATATGCATTTATGTTAACATGATTGTGCTCTTTTATTCTTATGCATGGTGTATGTACTTATGTGTTGGCCTTAGTGCTCGATTACCTTACTCAGTACGTAGCGTACCGATCACCCTTTTCATGGGTGCTGCTCATTCCCACGAGTAGTATGCCCTTCTGACTTTGTGCAGGTGGGTGAGACATCAGTTGAGGTTGTGTGTTGAGCATGTTTGGCTCAAAATTCGAGAGTAGTGTGGCTGGATCGACTTTCTTGTTATCTTATTTAATTCTATTATTTCTTCTTGTATCGGATTTATCCTTTTTAATTTATTACCTTGTATTGAGTTTTCTAGATGAAGCTTTTATCTTATGAAAGTGTTGTTTCTTCTTTTTCAGGAATTTTGACCATGTACTCTGATTCATGATTCTTATACGTGTACTCTGATTTTTGATGTATGATTCTTTCTAATTATTTATGAACTGTTGGTTTGAGTTTAAATGATAATACTTTCTTTAGCCTTAGCACATCATACTGAAACGGTCGGAGAGAACCGGTTTGGTACTAAGTGTGGCGGTAACATCCCCATAATTAACGGGTTTGAATTTAAGAGTTTCTACTTTAATTACTTCATCTTAAAAAAAAAGTAGTGAATTTTGGGATATTACAGCCACCGTGCACCACCGCCAGTGCCACCCATCTCCACCGACTCAAGGTGAAACCTTAGACCCTTTCAACCCTTTTCTTCTATTTATTTAAGTTTATTCTATTTTATTTCAATTTTTATCAATTATTTGATTATGATGATGATGATGATGATGATGATGATGATGATTATTATTATTATTATTATTATTATTATTATTATTATTATTATTGGATGTAATATTAATGTTATATTTTCTTGGTAGGGTCAAGAGTAGAAATAAATTATTTAAGTTGTTAGTTTTGAATTATTGTTATTAATAGTATTATTATAAGTTTTATTATCATTATTAATATTAATATTATTTTATTATTACTATTATTTACCTACAGGGGGCCGAAGTCCTATTTTATGATTATTATTCATATACTCCTATTTTATTATTAATATTACTATTTCTACTATTATTAATATTATTATTATTATTGTATTTATTATTTTAATATTATTATAAGTAATATGTGTTATTAATAATAATAATATTATTACTATTAAATGGTACCTTCATTATTTGGAGGTAGGGTCGAAAACCCTACCTTGTATTATTTAGGCTTAAGTTATTGTTATTATTATTACTACTACTACTACTACTACTACTATTCTTATTATTAGTATTAGTATTTTTATTATTATTTGTATCATTATTAGCATTATTTTGGTGAAGGGTAGAAACCCTTATATCACCATCCGTTTTGAATTACATTAATATTATTATTAGTATTTTTAGTAGTATTTCGTATAGTTATTATTAGTATAGTATTATTTTATTTAAAAACCTAGTCTTAGGATAGGTTAGTAAATAATAGTATTTTTAAGAGGGAACCTAATTCTAGTTTCTCCCTCATAATAGGTGAGACCAGTTAAAGCCCTCAAGAGGTATAGGAGTATGCTCCAAGACCGGTGACGTTTTAGGTAAGGAAGTACTAATGTCATTCGTGTATTATGTGTTTTATATGTCATGCATGCCATGTGATGTGAATTATAATGTATTTTATGTGGATTTATATAATTGTTATATATGCAACATGATATGGAGTTGAGGTAAGATCGTACATTATGTGTATGGGTGTGTATTATGTGTATGAGTGTGTTATTATTATGGTATGATGTGGCCCATAAGACATGCATGATAGGGTTTGTAAAATAATGATGGGAGTGTCTTAATGTTTGCATGGTGTTAGGGTTTGCATGGAGTTAAGGCTTGCATAGAGTTAATGTTGGCTTGGTGTTAGGGTTTGCATGGAGTTGGGGGTTGTATAGAGCTAGGGTTTGCATGGAGCTAGGGTTGCATGGAGCTAGGGTTTGTATAGTGTTAGGGTTTGCATGATGTTAGGGTTTGCATGGAAGTAGAGTTTACATGTAGCTAGGGTTTTCATGGAAGTAGGGTTTGCATGAGAGGTATAATTTGCATGGACTTAGGGTTTGCATGGGTATTAGGGTATGCTATAGTTAACTTGGATGGTGGTGGTTAACTAGGGTTGGAGTGGTTAACTAGAGTTGGAGAATAAGAATAGTAGAAGTCAGTCATGCATGTCTAAGTGAAAGTTTTGAATAAGATACTTAAAACATTAATTATGTAAAGTGGAAGAGTATTGAGCCAGTGTAATCCCCCAAAATTTTAAAAGCTTATAATTTAATAAATAACTTTTATTTGGGATCAATTAGCCTTTAAATCTATTTAATTTAATTATTTTATGGATTTTTGAATATATAAGATTGGATATAAATACTTAATAAATTAAAATAAATATTTTTTTATTTTATCACACTCTTATTATTTAAATAAATTTTCAAACCATTATTTTACTAAAATTATCCTTTTTAAACCCTTATATTTTAATTATATTAAATTAAATTATTAAATAAATTTATTACCCAAAAATATTGTATTTATTATTTTATAAATTAAATTATTTTATTTAATCCCATTTTCCTCTTTTCTTTTTCCTTTTACCTTTTCTTCTCCTTTTTCTCTTTTCTTTCTTCTTCTTTATTTCTTGGGTCGCCAATTGCCTACCTCTCCTCCACCCCCCTACACGATTGGGCCCTGGCCCGTCTCCCCCCTCCTCCTTCCTTTCCTTTTTTCTTTCCCTTGGCCCAACTCCCTTCCCTTTTTTTCTTTCTTTCTTCCCTTCCCATGTCGTTCGGCCTACCTCTTTTTTTTTCTTTCCCTTCTTCCCCGACCGGGTTGGCCCGCATTATTTCCCCCTTTGGCCGGCCCGCTCGCCCGTCACACGCACCCAGCCCCCTCCCCTTCTTCTTCTTCTTCTTCTTTCTTTCTTCTTCCTCCATCCTCGGCGAGAATCTCGGCCATCCACCTGCAACTCCCTCTCCCCCATTGCTTCCCCCTATCACTCTCTCTCTCCCTCTCATCGTTTTTTCTGCACCATCCCGGCCCCACCATCTTTGTCTCCCTTCCCCCATACCCGACCATACCTCCCTTCTCCCTCTCCCTTCCATCGCCATTCCTCTACCACCCTACCGCCACCCCTCGAGCTCCCTATTCCATCCTCTCTCTCCTTCTTTTTCTTCTTCCCTTCTTGCCCCATTCGGCCATTTTTTTAGCCCCATATGCCTTGCCCGAGCCTCCTTTTTCTCCCTTTCTTCTCCTCCCCTCTCTCCCCTGTTTTTGTTTCGCTGCCCATCTCATGAGTTCATATTTTGACACATTTTATACCCTTATAATCTTAGTTTTTAGTAGTTTATTTAGCTAATTATTTAGCTAAAATGATATAAATTAAGTAAATTTAGAATAAAATATTATTTATTAATATTTATTGAATTTTATTTTGCAGGTATTGTTTTTAAATAAAAGAAAATTAAAAAAAATTAGACCTTTGGACCAACGGCCAAAGGCCGAAGGCCCAAAGGCCTGGAATACAAAACGAAGCTGAACGACGCACGAAGAGTCAGCAGGGCTGACGTGGAGGCACAAAATTAAGTTATAAAAAGATACGTAGGGTAGGCCAAAAAGGAGAGGAGCGACAGAGCCACAGAGAAAGAGAGAGAAGGCAGAGCCTTCACAGGCTCGGCCGAAGGCTAGGAAAAGGGACACCGAGAAGGGAGAGCAGCAGGTAGGGTCCGTAGGCCTGCGGACAAAACGAAAGGAAATGCATGAACGGGTGTAGAAGAGGCTCGACAGAGCCTTCAGAGGAAAAAGGACGTGCGACAAGATAGAGGCTCAGACGACGAGGAAACAACATCGCAAGCCGTCAGCCCTGTCAGCGAGAGTAAAAAAAACAGAAAAAGATTTTATGCACGGAAATAAAGGCCGAGAGAAGAAGAAAATTAGAGGAAGAATTTATACCGGTAGAATTTATTTCAGATAAAATTAATTTTTATCTGAATAAATTTTTGAACTTTTATCCAAAATTAATTCCGATTATTTCTTTCTCTTATTTTTAATTTATATTTTAAATATATATTTCTGTGTAATTAATTCTTTAATTATGGTTGGCTGAATATTTATTGTTAGGCAATGAATTGAAACCCTAGATTATGATTTGAATTATAATTTTATTTTCTTTGTTTCGTGAGATTGTTTCTTGACTCTATGTTAATTGATATCGTTTATATGTATAATTCTGTCAAGTATAGTTTATTTGGTGCATGCCTTGTTCTGGTTCCTCATAAGTGACAATATGTAGGATTATTTTCCTACTAGGTGGCCATCTAAATATACTAGAATTTATATGTATAAATTGCAGCTAGGTTAGATAACAATTCACCTAATCGTTTTGTGATTCTACCCGAAGTGGTAAAACATTTCGATACGTGTGGGTCAAGGAAAGGAAATATAGCTAGACATGCTTTTTTTAATAGTATGGGTACTTAGATTGACAGCCTTCCGCTTACACTTAATGCATTAAATCTAGTTAAATATAAGAGCCGCTTGTTGCTGCTATACTTAATATTGGCGCTTTGTCGTATTAATTAATTAAGGGAAGTAATATAAGGTGTGTGGACCTGATTTTGGTGTGCAACTTGGTCGATCTCTTTCTCATGATTAAAAGATGACTTAGAAATAAACATTATATTTTGACCTAATCTAGTGGTGGATTTTTATTTCCCTAACATATTTCTCATATCTGCGGTTTCCCATTATTTCCCATTATTTTCATTATTAGTTTATTTTATTTTATTTATTCATTTTTTTTTTTGTTATTTTTATTTTTATAAATCCCCATTAGTATTTTTATTATTTATTTAATTTATGTTATTTAGGATTTTTATTTTTATTTTTAGTTTTATTTTTAAGCTAGTTAAATAGAAGTGAGCCCTCTCAATCCCCGGCTAGAACGATATCATATTTACCAGTGCTACAATTGACAACAAGAGGGTTTAAAATTGCGTGCTGGCTACGGTCACACCACCATCTCCGCCATTGCTACCACCTCAACCACCACCTACACCACCCCTTGCCACCCTCTACCTCACCCCCGAACCATCACAACCCCCATTGCGCCACCCCGCAGCCTCCTTCTTCCTCCTCTCCTCTTTTTCTCTTCTCTCCCTCCTTTCTTGGTAGCCACCCTTCGCAGCCTCGACCCGCCGCCATTCTGCCATCTTTGCTGCCACCTGATCCACCAAACCAATCCTTGCAACCCCCTCTACTACCCCTAATCCTACTTTACTTGAAAACCCCACCCAAAGTCCTTCATTTTCCCTCTCCCTTTTCCTTCCTCATCAGCCCCCATTTTGACTCCCTCCTCAGCTTCCACCTTTGCAACCTCGCTGTCGCCGCCTCTGCCGCCCTTAGCCGCCTTCAACCCATCCTCGACCACCACCTACACCCCCTCTCCAATCTTGCACCATTCCCTTGCCCCAAATCCTTCCCCATCATGTCTTTTTCTTAGCCTCAAACCACTAACCCGAAAGTGCCTAACTTTTCCTCTTTTCACCACCTTCGAGCCCCCTCCTCCTTCTTTCCTTGCATGCAGCTCATGCTATATGAGCAGCATGAGCTGCTGCCTTTGTTGACTAATTTGGGTAATCATTTTTAAGGTATATTAATATTTTGATTCAAGTATTTGATTAATTAGGCATTATAAAGTTTTATACTTTGATTTTTATTATTCTAACAAAATAAACCTTGAAAATATTTTTAGGTATTGGTTTTGATAATCAAAGCTTGAAAATTTAACCAAAATACCGGTAAGGTTCGTTTTTACGAGAATCGACGTAACCATTAAATCCCACTTAAACGCATGGATAACGTATGTTAGCACATTAGGCAGTTTTAATGTGTATTATACTTGATATATTGTTTAATATATTATATGTGGTTTATTGTGTTGGTTGAGAAAAGGAAGCATGATAGGTTATATGATATGTATGGGAATGTTTTTTAAGGTAAGAGTTTGGTTGTTAATGAAAATGTTAAGTATTATCCATGTTGTATTATGCTATTGTGTTCTTAATGCATGATTAATATTTTGTGAGCCTTAGGGGTATTTTAGTAATATATATCTTGTACAAGAATATGGCCTAATATATATATGGGTGATAATAATGTTATATTAACTATAAGAGTTGTGGATGAGGTGTTAATATTAATATTTTATGTAGTAATAATAATAAATTAATATAAGTGGTGTACTAAGGGAAAAAATGGTAACTTTAAATTAAAAAGGGTATTATGGTAATTTTGGAGGCAAGGGCAAAGTGGTAATTTGGTAATTAAAGCGTAAAAGGGTAATTTTGGAATTAATGGATAAATTCTTAATTTTGGAAGTAGAAAGGGTAAAATGGTAAATTGTAATGAAAAATTTTGGAAGTAAGGGGAGTAAAATGGTAATTTTGTAATAAAAGGGAAAAATAGTAATTTTGTAATAAAAGGGTAAAATGGTGGCAAAATGGTAATTTTGTAATAAAAGGGCAAATTGGTAATTTTGTAATAAAAGGGTAAAATGGTAATTTTTTGATTAAAGGGCAAAATGGTAATTTGAAAATTAAAAGAGGTAAAATGGTAATTTCGTAGTTAAGGATAAAATGGTAATTTTATAAGTAAAAGGGTATTATGGTAATTTTCAGAAGTTAAGGGGTAAAATGGTAATTTTGTAAATAAAAGGGGTAAAAGTGGAAATTGGAAAGGAGTAAATTGGTAATTATAATAATTGAGGAGGGTAAAATAATAATTTAAATAACTAAAAGGTAATTTGATAATTTAATAATGGAGAAGGGTAAATTGGTAAATATGATAAGTGTGAGGGGCAATTTAGTAATTTAACCAACTAAAGGGGTAATTTAGTAATTAGGATATTGGATAGGGATAATCTGGTAATTTTGTAACTAAAGGGCAATTTGTTAATTATAATAAAGGAAATAGGTAAATTGGTAATCTAACCAACCAAATGGAAAATATATTAAGTCTAACAATTACCAAGGGTGATTAGTGACCTAATAAGGGTAGGAGATAGCTTAGTAACCTAAACCAAGTAAAGGTATAGCTAAGATCGAATGTATACTATATGTCCTACATGCCTTGGATGCCCTATATACCTTATATATCGTGTTTTATATGCTATTATATTAATTGTTTCATGTGTGGCGTGGCTTGGAACCGAGATGTGTTCATGTGCCCTCTTTTGGTATGTGCTAATATGGATATGATGTAAGTTATGATGTGATGTGATGTGGCCCTTTAAGACATGCATGCTAGGATAATTAACATGGTGATTAGGGATGGAGGCATGAAAAAGAAAAATGGGAAAATAGAATAACCAAGGGGAAGTAAGTTGGCTAGTATAGGTATGGGAGGAACTCAGATTTGCATGGGATGGTTAGAGTCCGCATGGGGGAAAACTTTACTTATGGAAAGTTGCCTCGGGGTGTGAGGAAGTTAATAGAAGTGTCGTTTGAGTGTCTGGGGGCCTCGGGTGAAAAATAGTACATGGGACAGTATAAGGGTGCGTAGGAGACTAGGCTAGAGTTTAAGGGGAAACCCTAATTCAAGTAGGGGGAAGAAGAAAAAGAAAATAAATAAATAAATGAGAATGAATGGGACATGAAGTGAGGATTGAATCTAAGGATCGTGACGTGTGAGGGTGCTAAAATAGTTTGGCTTGTGTGAGGCAGAAAAGGACGGACCACATAGGCCCAAATTAGGGTTTCTAGAGAAAACCCAAGGGTAAGGCGGTGAGTGGATTTTGAGGGTACAAAGTGTGGGCCTCAACCCCCACACTTGGGAGTCGGGTTTCCGATATGAGTAAGTGGGTTATGGGAAGAATGTCGGGGCGAGTTAGGAGGTGCCGAGTCTTAAGATATGAGACGGGCCCTTTTAGGAGGATAAGTATAGCTGGAGTTAGCCATGCATGTCTAGGGTGGAACCTGTTGAATAAGATACGATACAATACTAATCATGTAAAGTGGAAGATTATTGAGCCAGGTCCAACCGATCCACCGGTTAGGAATAGTGGTTAGGTGTGTTATGCCCTATAAGTGACCAATCCACTAGCGAATAATAGTGGTGTGGACATCGTCCCGCAAGTGACTAGCCCACTGGCAATAATAGTGGGGGATCCCGAGCTCAATAAACCAAACCCTACTTTGTTAAGACGAGTAAAAGACACTAAGTACTTACAGTGGAACACCATGAGAGTCGGTGCCAGACCGATCCATCGGCATAATAGTGGCCAGGAGCGTTTTGCCCTAGAGACCGATCCACCGGCATATAATAGTGGTTAGGTGTGTTCTGCCCTATAAGTGACCGATCCACCGGCTATAATAGTGGGGTTCCCGCACTCTCATGGAGGTTATAATCCGAGATGATTGATTAATGATGGACTGATAGCCTTAAGGCCCTAAAAGTATCGATTATTCAGTATGTCCTATTAATATTTGGTTGACATGTTAAGTATGTGAATGTACGAAAGTGAATGTTATGTGTACACCATTAATATCTGATTGACTTGTGGAATATGTGAATGTATGGGTTTGAATATTATGTTTACACCTGTCATTATGTATGGACATAGTAATATAACATGTGTTATATTGCGTGCCTACTTTTAAGTGCGTTTTTAAAGGGTTACTCAGTACCGTAGTACTGAAGGGTTCCATTCGTGGGGCCCCTGCCTATTCAATAGGTAGTACCCCTTATAGGTCGTATTCAGTGTTACTCAAGTGGGCCATCGGAAAAGAGCATAAGGAACTATCCAGAACCATTAGGGTTTTGACTCTGTCTCCTTTAAATTCACAATCTTAATATATTTGTTGTCTTGAACCACCATTGGTGGATTATACTCTTATAAAATGTTTACTTGCACTACTCTGATTTAAATATGTTTAAATTTCTCATAAATTGTGTTTTACTCTTTTAGCCTTAGCACTTGGTACTGGAACAATACAGGTGAACTGATCTGGTACTAAGTGTGGGGGTAATATCCCCAAAGTCCATAGTTTATTAATTTGCTTATGCTAATTTTCTTTTAATTAAACAAAAATTTTTAGTAATGAATTTTAGGGGTGTTATATCCAGGTCCCACCGATCCACCGTTTATAAATAGTGGTTAGGACGCATAGTCCTCTATATCTCCGATCCACCGGCTATAATAGTGGTTAGGGTATATTACCCTATGTGTCTCCAATCCACCGGCTATAATAGTGGTTAGGGTATGTTACCCTATGTGCCTCTGATCCACCAGTTATAATAGTGGCAGACTCCAAGCTCAATAAACCAAACATCTAAGTTGCTAAGACACTTAAAAGACACTAAGTACTTATAACGGAACACCATGTGAGCCGGGGCCAACCGATCCACTGGTAAGAAATAGTGGTTAGGGTATGATACCCTATGTGTGACCGATCTACCAGCTAATAATAATAGGCAGAAGCACTGTTCCCTGCTTGTCTCCGATCCACCAGCTATATTAGTGGGGGATTTTGTACTCGCATGGAGTGAATTAAGAACATGTGTGACCGATTTCTGATAAGAGATTAATTAAATAATTAATCTGGACTTCTTGGACCTTTATGTGTAGGCTTGATCATTATAG
Source organism: Tamarix austromongolica (assembly GCA_039764185.1). Lineage (NCBI taxonomy): Eukaryota > Viridiplantae > Streptophyta > Magnoliopsida > Caryophyllales > Tamaricaceae > Tamarix > Tamarix austromongolica. Next base: position 5,264,811 of record CM077808.1, on the reverse strand, counting down.
GTTGTATAATACTCTATACATTTTATGTATTGTATGTGTGGGTTTGAAATTGTAAGTTAAATATTATCCTACATGATTTTATGTGCTTGTGTGTGGACCTTAGTGCCCGATTACCTTACTCAGTACGTAGCATACTGATCACCCCTTTTATAGGTGCTACTCATTCCCACGAGCAGAAGGTCGGTCTAACGTGTTGTAGGTAGGAGATGCTTTCTTTGATGCCATTGGTTTTTATGGAGCATCAGTTGGGGCTGAGTGATGATTGGGCTGGATTCAAGTTCTAGGAGTGGCGTGGTTGGTTTTTTCGTTTCAAGATTATTATTCCTTTTCTCTTTTAACTATGTTTGAATTTCCAAAAACAATTTTAATATTATAGCAATCTCTCTTCTCCGAAGAACTATCTCTCATATTTTGGATTATGTAAAAACTTATACATACTCTAATTTTTTTATTTATGAAATTTTGATTATTTAATAATTTTGTGAGTATTTTTCTTAGCTTTAGCACTTGGTAATGGAACAGTAGGAGTCAACCGGTCTGGTACTAAGTGTGGCATTAGCATCCCAGAATCGACGGGTTTTAAATTTAAAAGTCTTATTAAAACATGTGAGTAAATTCTAGGGTGTTACACGAGCTAGGCCCTATGGGGGAGAGAAGAGAGGGAGGAGAGGCACAGGCCCAAATTGGGAAAAAAGGAAGAGGAAAGAAATGGAGGAAGGAGGAAAAAAAAAAGAAAAAGGAAAAAGGAAGGGAAAGGGAAAAGGTAAAAAAAGCAAAAATAGGTTGGTTGGGGTATTTCGAATATTTTAGTATTTTTAAATATTTCATAATAATAAAAATTAGTAAAATAATAATGAAATTCCCTTTTTGTATAAATTTTGGATATTTGGGTAATTTTTCCTAAATTCTTTTTTAATTAACAAAATACCCTAATTTATTAAATTCTTTATTATTTTCCTCGTAATTTTGCCTTAAATATTTCCCTTTATTTTAATAAAATGCTTTATTTAATTAATTTTCCTAATAAAGCTCTATTTTAATATAATTTTCTAAATTAGAGTTTTGGAGTATTTCAGTTTTAATAATGGTTTAAATAGGAATCGTTATTAAAACCCTCCCAATGAATATTTTCATATAGTGGTCCTTTTAATAATGGTGCTTTTAAGAACCCTTATTAAAATAACTATTAAAATGGTTTCTACATATACCATTATTAAAACTACCATGTGTAATTTTTTGTTGGAGGTTTTAATAATGGTTTTAAACTATAATTGTTATCAAAACTTCTTCAATTGTCCTACATTAATTTTCACATATTTGGCAACAATTTTAAAATCACCATTATTAATGTGTCATTATTATTTCCCCTGTTTGTCGTAATGACCCCAGCCTCCCCTATTATCTTGCCTCCTCTCCTTCTCTTCCCTTCAACACCCCCACCCTAAAGCCACCACCTTTCCTTCAGCCACCTCTCCCCTTCCCTTTCCTCTACCACCATAACTCCTCCCAGTTGCCAATAACCAACCACCCACCGCCTACACCACCACCCGTAACCACTCCACACTACTTGCACCTACCCATCCCCCTTCTCTTCCTCTTTTTCTCCTTTTCTTCCTCTTCTTTTGCTCCTCTACACCTTTCTCCCTACATCCTATGTTGCCCCCTCTGCTGCCTTCAAGCCACTTACACCACACCCCAAACCACCAACCATCTCCTCCCTCACCTCTTACAAACTAACATCTCCCACAACCCTTACCCGAGCCACTTTTCTCCCTTCCATTTGCCCATATTTGCGTAGCTCACCCTCCATATGCAACGTGAGTTATGTAGTGTAATTTTATGTGTTTTGGATAATATTTAAGGTATGAGGGTATCTTCATAATTTTATATTTAATAAATATTTTTAATAAAAATTATTATTTAATTTATTTAATATTAATATGGTATTTATGACATTATTTTTCTTTACAAAATTTGATGAAATGGAGCCTAAGAAGTATTAGCTGGTTATATGTAAAGTTTGGTTTTTGCGTGAAATCATGTAACCTTTATAGCTCACTAAAATGTTTGGATATAGCATGTTAGTACATTAGGGTTTTTGGTATGTGATTTGTGTATATATAATGTGGAAAATGGAAAAAGAATGCATGTTATCTTGTTTAAGATGTTATGTATGTGAAAGGGTGATTGATAAGAGGTCTAATATTTGGAAATGATGATTTATGTTATGTGTATATAAAGTGTTAGGTTAAGTATATATGGTCACTTGTAGGAAAAATATTACTACTATGAGCTCTAGTGGTAATTGGGTCATTTGGACATGTCTTGATAATTAACCCTAACCAGAAAACCTAATGTGTTATAACTATTTCTAAGAATATATATAGGAATTTGATGTAAAATAAACGCATATTTATGGTTGAAGGGTTTTTTTGGTAATTTTAATGTATTATGGTAATCATTCTAATAAATATGTATGCTAAGTATTATATGATGTTCAAAATGATAATAGGGGTTTGTGGTATTAAAAATACATGTTCCATCATGGTTATCAATATTTCATGAACTAGGGGCACCTTGGTAATTTTAAATGTACAATAGTGATTATCCTAATAAACATGTATGATAAGTAATAATAGTTTGTAATCATGAAAATAGAGGTTTGTGGTATTAGTAACACATGTTGGGCTTGGATATTACTATTATATGACCAAGGGAATTTTTGGTAATTTTGAATATGCAATAGAAGATATCCTAATAAATATGTATGATAAGTAATAATTGGCGTTAAATATAAAAATAGGAGTTTGTGGTATTCGTAATATATGTTGAGCTTGAATATTAAAATTATATGAGCTAAAGGTATTTTGGTAATTTTAAATGTGCAATAGAGGTTACCCTAATAAATATGCATGATAAGTAACAATTGATGCTAAGTACGAGAATAAGGGTTTATGGCATTAATAACTCATGTTTGAGCTTGGCTATTGATATTATATGGTCTAGGAGCATTTTAGTAATTTTGTATGTCCTATGGTGATTAATCAAATGAACACACATGACAATTAGTAATTGATGTTAAATATAAGAATAAGGGTTTATTGTCTTAGTATCACTTATTTCAGCATAATAATTGATATTATATGGTATGGGGTATTTTGGTAATTTTTCATATACTAGGGGGATAAATCAAATGAACACACATGATATGTGTTAATTGATTTTAAACATGAGAATAGGGGTTTATTGTCTTAGTACTGCCTAATTCAACATGATAATCAATAGTACATAGTATAGGGGCATTTTGATAATTTATATGTACTATGGTGATTATTCTAATAAACATATATGATAAGTATTAATTGATGTTAAATATGAGAATAGGGGTTTATTGTCTTAGTATTACTATTACCTATTCTAACATGATTATGAATATTGTAAGGTTTAGGGGTATTTTGATCATTTGGAATATACCATGATAAATATGCCAATGAATATGCATGATATGTGATGTTCGTTATCAAGCATCAGTATAGGGGTCTTGTTGTATTAGATAGGCATGTTTCAGCATAATTATTACTATTGCATAGATTGGGAGCATTTTGGTAAATTGGGGTACGTTATGATATTTATTCTTATTAATATACAGAAAGTGCATTAATTGTTGATTAACCATCAGAATATGTGTTTGGTTGTTCTAGAAGAAACAAATGTTAGGTTTCAGGTGCAAAATAGTATAAAAGGGGAAAATGGTTATTTGGTGTGTCGGTTAACTTAACTTCATGATCAATAATTCAGTTATGGTGTGCTATCCATTTTATGGCAAGTTGATAAAATAAAATGGAAGTTGTGATGGAAATGGATGGTAAAGTGGTAGTCATAGCCTCAGAGGTATTCTGGTTATTTTTCCATAAAGAGTCTAAATGTGAGTATTTGAGCCTTAGATGGCCTTAGCAGACTACGTATGTTGACATTGAAAATGATCTTTATTCTAGTTATGTCATAATATTGTAAACAAATAAAAGGGGTTACGTATGATGGATTGATTATATGTGATTAATGTGTGCTTTTTGTGGTCACCCTCATAGAAAACTAGTACTTAAAGTGAAATACCTTGAAATCGAGAATGGTCACTACCCTAAAGACGTGCTTTAACCCACGATTATTATGGATTTTGCCGGTTTGTCTTAGTACCCCAACCAAGTCATAAATCTTACTCTATTTAGCTCTACAGACCTAAGTATGAGGCATGTATACTTATGGATTAGGTGTCCTTATCCATAGGGTAATATGAACCTCATGTATCAATGTGACTAAGGTACATTTGTGTCCCTAGGTAGATAGTCGGTAGGATACTATACTACCCTTATGTGCTAGTATAACGAGGTACCTTAGTGTCTCTAGATCTGTTGATCTCCCCTTGAGTGAACAAAAATGGAATTGTTTGATAATTGAATGGAGATGATTATTGGGATGTTTTGTTAGCAACCTTTGTGCCTACCTATAAGTTAGTCGTAGCCTTGAGCCTACCTATGATTCAATAGCAACCTTTATGCCCACCTATGATTAAGTAGCGGCCTTTGTACCTATCTATGAATTAGTACTAGCCATCGTACCTACCTGTGATTTGGTAGCAGCTTGTGTGCCTACTTGTGAGTTGGTAGTAGCCTTTGAGCCTACCTATGATTCGGTAGCCACCTTTATGCTTATGTGTGAGTTGGTAGTAGCCTTTATGCCAACATGTGAGTTAGTAGTAGCCTTTGTGCCTACCTATGAGTTGGTAGTAGCCCTTGTGCCTACCTGTAATTTAGTAGAAGCCTTCGTACTTACTTGTGATGATGTGTGTGTTGGATTGTGTTTATGGGCCTACCAATGATGATGTGTGTATTGGATTATGTTAATGAATTTACCAGTGATGATGTGCATGTTGGATTGTGTTAATGAGCGTACTTGTGAATTGATAAATTGTGGGTCGATTAAGAGAGGTATATATATTGTTGAAAATAATATGGCTTTCTAATTGTACTACAAAGAGTGTTAGTTGGATATTCCATTGGTAAGTTTCAAGTATTTATAGGTGAATGAATATTAGATCCAATGATCTCGATGCATGTGGTTATATGAATTTTTATGGCATTCTTATTACTTTATGCATAAATCAATATTCATATGATTGATGTGATGCATCAGGTGTATTACATGCGGACCTTAAATATTAGTCTGGTATAATGGGTTGCTCAATACCATTGTACTAAAGAGTTAATTTCTTAGGCCCTTACTTATTCAATGGATAGTGCCATTTACCGGTTAGCTCACAAGATCTTTTCATGGAACATTCATCAGGTTAAGAGTGTAAAGTTATCTAGGATTCTGACCGATAATTTGAACTAGGAATTTTTTATATGTTCCTTATAATCTTTTATAGTTCATTTTTACTAAGTTTATTTTGTAACCACAGTTCGCAGGTTGTATTTTTTGTATCCTAATCATTGCGCTACCTTGATTAATTAATCTATTCTTGAATTTAAGTAAACCAACATTTAAGTGAACATGTCCGGTACTAAATGTAGCGATAACACCCTAAAATTTATTGTCTTAGCATCCACTTGTAACTTTTAAAAGTAAATTTTCAATAGTAAATTTTAGGGGTGTTACACTAGCACATAAACTCGTGTTAACAATGTAGCTATACCCCATATAATACATAAATCAACCAAGACTATTAGAAATAAAGCTAATTAGTACATGAAAACAACTAAAAAAAACCCTAATCAAAACAAGGGTGATGACTAGAAAGTTGATTAGATCTCTTGACTTGTAGAGTTTCCTTTCATGTATTAAAACTCCCTTTATTATATCTTGTAACAAATAGAATTTTATGTATGTTGACATCTTTAGTGGATTGATATTCTTTCTACAAAAATGTTACATGCCTGCAAGAATGACTTAAAATAAGCTCATAAAGGCTAGTAACATTATTAGTATCATTATTAAAGACATATAATGTGATTGGTTCCATAATCTAGTATGCCAAATCTTTATCATTTTGAGGATTTATGGATGCTTCTGCATCAGCACTCCTTATCATTCTCTGCCTAAACCGGAATGCTTCATCTAATTGTCTATCCTTACACAAACCATCAATAATATTTGGTTGTACACCTAGATTTTCTTTTTTTGAAAAATGAGATATTGTGACTTAAATATGTGCACCTTCACCATCTCTTTAGCATTATTTCTCTCAAATGAACATCAACATTGTTAGATCTTTGGCTAATTTCTCTCTCTATCAGACACACACTATAACATTGCAAAATTTACTACTAAAAATTTTTCATTTAATTTGAAAGTTAGCGGAAGCAAAAATTATAAATTTTAGGGATATTACTGCCACACTTAGTACCAAACTAGTTCTCTCCTACTATTCCAGTACCAAGTGCTAAAGCTAAAAAGAATAACATATAATTTTCTCACATCTAAACTTTATTTAAATCAGAGTAGCACGATAAATTCATTACAAGAGCAAAACTCGCTAATAGTGGTCACAAGAATAAAGATTATTTTAAACAAGGAAATAAAAAGGCAAAAAAGAAATCCTAAAATCATTCCCAAACAATCCTTACACTCTTACCTACTATTAGCTTGAATAGCACTTGCATTAGACTTGCAAGGAACACTACCCACTAAATAGGCAAGGGCCCACAAATGAAACCTTCAGTACTATAGTACTGAATAACCCTTTATACCAAACTAAAAGGCAGGGCCCACATGCAACACATAATACATAATGATATAAAACGATACCATACGTAGGCACAGAGATAACCACAAGCAAATTAAGAAATATCACATAGTGCAATGCCTCGTATATCAAAAATTGCATAGTATAAGGTCCATTCACTTAGCAATACCATAATATACAAAGAGAGAGAGACAGACACCAAAGTTGAATTTATATTATAACACTAGATCATGAGGATGAGAGTAACTTTTTTTGTCTTAAGCCATTAAATGAATATCATTTAATATCATCTCTCAAAATTATATTTATGTGAGTGCGAGAACCCCAATATTATAGCCAATAGACCGAAAATACACTTCAAGGTGACCACTATTATTCGCCGTTGGATCAGTCCCGAGGGCAGAAGGCTCTTGGCCACTATTATCGCTGATAGATTAGTTTGGCCCCTACTCACATAGTGTTCCTATATAAGTGATTAGTATTTTCCCATGATTTATTCACATCCACAATTTGTTTTATTGAACTCGAGATCCCCACTATAGCCAGTGGACCTAAATATACATATATATCATTTAGAGCAAAGCGCTCCTAGGACACTATTATAACCAGTGGACCAGTACACTTTTACATCTTCCAGGGTAAAGCGCTCTTGGGCCACTATTATAATTGGTGGACCGGTACACAAGATATAATCCATATGGAACCTGCTCAATAGTCTTTCACTTTCATGATTAGTATTTTCCCTTTTAAATAGTATAATAGATCCATTTATTTAACTCAAGAGGGAGATCAAGAACCTAGAGACGCAAAGGTACACCAATCATACTAGGGCATGCAAGATACATAATATCCTTCAACCATCAACCTAAGGACGCAAAGGTACCCTGGTTGCACTAGTGCACTAGGACACATAGTATCCTACCGACAAGGACACCTAATCTATAAGTATGAATACACCCTAAATAGGTTCGTAGAGCTAGATAAAGTAAGATATAGGGTCTGGTTGGGGCACTAAGGCACACAAGAAAATACTACAATAATCGTGGGCTAAACCACGTCTTTAGGATAGCAACCCCTAAAGAGCCACCATTCCTGATCTCAAGGTCTTCCACTTTAATTACTAATGTCTTAATTAAAGTGAAACACAAAAACCACATACTTATTCATTCCCATTTTTTTCTATCATTATTAAGTAATCCTTATTCATACACTTATCCATGTTAACCTAAAGATGAAATACCTCAAACCCTTAATTTAAGAAATTATGATAAAATAGGATTTATTACAAAATTTTAGTAAATATATCATTTTATTTAAAATAAGGGGAGTATTTAAGATAAGGAAATGAGAAAATAATAAACAATTTAATTGAGGAAGATTAGAGTATTTTGCTAGGTCAAAATAGAGTTTAGGAAAATTACCCAAAATATCCTAAATTAATATAAAAAGAAGTTTAATTATTATTTTACAAATTTTTATTATTTTTAAATATTCAAAAATACGAAAGTATCCTAAATACCCCCAACCAACTTATTTTTTATTTTTCTTTTTTTTCCTTTTCCCCTTTTCCCTTCATTTTTCCTTTTTCTTCCTTCATTTGCTCCTTTCTTCTTTTACTTTTTCTCCTCTTCCTCCCCAAATTGGGCCACTTCAGGCCTAATTCCCCCTCTGTCTTTTCTCTCCCTTATGTAGCCCATCCAGCCTTCCTTTCTTTTTTTTCCTTCCTCCCTCACCCGCCAATTCTCTCACTTCTTTTTCTTTCTTTTTTCCCCCCAGACTGATAAGCTCGACCTTTCTTCTTCCTCCTCCCTTCTCCCCCATCCCCGAGTTGCAGGTTGGCCTACAATTCTACCACTATCCTTTCCCTGCTAACTTGCACCTCCTCTTTCTCTCCCTCATCCTTTTACTTTCCCTGTCCACGCCCAACCTACCCTGTACCCCTTTTCATGCATGCCCCTTCCCCTTTCCCTTCTCTCCCCTTGACAACCTACGCCCTGTAAATTGTAGGCTCGTACTAGCTACCACTGTAGGTCGACAATCCCCTGCCTCACCTGCCCTCTTTTCATCTTCCCTTTGTCTTATCCTCTCTTCATTGGCCTATAAATACCCCTATTAATCCTATTTGGCCCTCTTCACTCTACCCAGAAAATTCAGCCTACTTGTGCCACCTCCACTTCAGACACTGCCCCCACCACTACGGCACAACACTGCCTCCCAAAACACCACCCAAACCCTTACCTGCATTACCCTCCACCAAATCAAACCACTTACAACCCCTGGTTTCCCCTACACGAGCCACCCCTGTCGTGTAAAATTTCCTACTCAACTTACCAGCACCCATTGTTGTCCCTTTTTCCACCTTGTGTTGCCTCCTCCACCACAATCACCGCCTCCTCTACCACCCAATCAACCCAACAAAGCCTTCTGTACCTTTCCTTCTCCCTTTCTCTCTCTCCTTCCTCCTCCCTCCCCCTCCCTCCCCCTCCACCACCCTCGACCACCACAACCTCCACCACCTATGTCGCCACCCTTATTACGCCACCACCACCACTTCAACCCTCTCAGCCTAAAGAGTCCACCATCACTACAATCACCATCTCACTTTCTCTCTTCTAACCCTAAATAACCACCTTCTCGAACCCCCAATTGCACTGCCTCCGTTGTCGCCGCTACTACCTAGCTGCCACCCTCACTAGGTTGTGCCCTAACCTTCCTAGCCCTTAAGTATAATTAGTGTAATTATTATCCTAACCTTATCATTATTATCATCATCATCATCATCATCATCATTATTATTAGACTTATTATATTTATGGCTAATATTGTTAATAATACCTTATCATTAACCAATATAACTACCTAAACTTATTTTGGCTAATAATAGCATGATTAACCATTTTAAGGGTAATATCCTTATTTTTACTACTAAGCTACTATTTTTATTATTACCCCTAATACTAGGTTGTAAGTAGGAAATTAATATAAATTTTAATAAGAGGGAAGTTAACCCTAGTATTTCCCCTCTTATAGGTGAACCAAGTCCGAACCCTAAGGAGGCGTAGGAGCATACTCCAAGCTCAATGTTGTTTTAGGTAAGGATATGGTTAATGTCTAATGTGTGTGTAATATCTATTATGTGTGTTTATTACATGTGTGTAACTTATATGTTATAGATTATGCTTTTGTAACACAGCTTGCTAAGTATGGAGCTAAGGTAAGTTGCATGTGTTTATAAAATATGTAATGTGGTATTATTACATATACTTAGAATGTGCTTATGTAAGATTTCCCTTTATGACATGCATGATAGGAAACCTTAAATAGTGTGAAGTGGTTGTTAGAGAAATGAAAAGAGTGAGGAAAGTGAGTTGACAAGATAGTGGTAAGGATGGCCTAAATATCTTATGATCTATAGGTGGACAAAAGGAGGAATAATAGGAACAAATTAAGGGAATAGACTAAAAATATGCATAGGGAGTGTAGGGTTACATGGGATGGTTAGCCTTTGCAGGGGATGACCTTTACGTAGAAAATTTTGACTTGAGAATTAAGTAAGGTAAAGGAATAATTGTTAGGATGATTGTAGTCTGTATGTGAAAAATAGTATGTGGGGCTATGGAAGGATGTATGGGGGACCTGACTAGGGTTTTGGGAGGAAAACCTAAGTGAGAGAAGTGTGGGAAGGGAGAACTAATGGAAATTTTTAGAATGGGGAATAAAGAATGAAAGGGCGTCACATGGAGTAAAGGTGAGCCAAGTGAAAAAGGGTGTGTGAGTGTTGAGGGGTGACATAAAAGAAAGGAGAAGTACTAGGGTTTTGGGGAACGAACTAGGGTTTTTATGATCACATGTGAGAGTTGGTTAGTGAGGTTGTGATGTCAAGTGTGGTTTGAGGGAAGTGATGGTTTTGGTGGTAGAAAAGTGTATGGTTCTATAGGATTAAGGGAAGTGAGGCCACATAGGCCAGATTAGGGTTTTAGAGGGAAACCCGAGAGAGTAAAGAGGAGACAAAATTGAGTTATGGGGAGTAATCATTGAACCATATGCAGAAGAGCTTTGGATTCTCATAGTGAGTGGGAAAAGATGGGGAGGAAGTCTCAGAGTCATAGGTTATATAAAGGTCCCAAGATATAGGATAGCGTTTCGGGAGAACTAAGAATAAAAGGGTAAGCATGGGAAGTCTAGTAGATTATTTATATCTAGTATGGGTTGTGTGTGGAATAAGTTATAAATAAAACACTTAAAGTGAAAGAATATCGAGCCGGGCCCAGTGAGGATATTTTTTGGTCCACCGGCGATAATAGTAGTTAGGTGTATTTTGTTTTGTGGAGTGATATCCGGTCAGCTATAATAGTGGTTAGGTACGTTATATTCTGTGGAGTATTTTTTGTCCATCGGCTATAACAGTGGGGGATTCCAGGCTCGATAAACCAAAATTTACATGGTAATAAGACATAGAAAAATACAAATTACTTACATTAGAACACCATGTGAGTCGGGGTCAGTAAGGATAATTTTTTTGGTCCACCGGCTATAATAGTGGTCAGATGCATTTTGCCCTATGGAGTGATTTCGGTCCATCAGCTATAATAATGGTCAAGTGTATTTTACCCTATGGAGTATTTCTGGTTCACTGGCTATAATAGTGGGGTCCTCATACTCACACAAAATTAATATAAGAAATGTGTAAGATAGAAATATTAGGCATAGCCTAGATTGATGATATAAACTTGTATCATGCATTGTATACCTTACTTATCTATTATCTTGTATGGCATTACCTATATGGTTATCTTACTCAGTATGTAGCATAGTGATCACCCATTTTATAGGTGCTGCTCATTACCATGAGTAGAGACCCCCTTTGAGTTTGTGCAGGGTAGGAGGTATCGTGTTCGGTGCCTACGATGCACTAGATGCATTAGGCGGGGCTGTGTGATGGACATTGGACTTTACTTAGGGTCAACAGTGAGTGCTGACCGGACTCCCTATATTCTTTAGTTTTATTTTACCATCGTATCACTTTTCCCCTCGAGGGCTTAACTTGTATCTGTTTTTCATTCTGTATTAATGCTTGAATTTCGCACTTTGACTTCTCTTTATTATTAACATTTCAGATTTTTATAGTTCCATGTCTTAATTAGCGTAATGATTTTTGAAAATTATTTCTTATCCTTGTGGTTGGTACGAAATTAATCGAGGGCTAGGTTGTGCTGATCACGATAGTAGCACCCCCGTGCTTGTGATTATTTTAATTAAACAAAAATTTTTAGTTGTGATTTTTTGGGGTGTTATAAAAAAAATAGCTAAGCCATCCATATATCATCCAATTCCAATTCTAGATTTGTTTCCATTTATTCATATTCCATAAGGGCTATCATATCACAATCATAATACGATCTTAGATTTTGGTTAGTTTGCATTGAAAGATCATGGAACACTTAACCTTATTATGCCCTTATATCACATCCAACACACATTACCATACATGATTAATGGTTAAGACACCTCTTTCATGAATATGAGACAAACGCCATATCACACCCTTATATTATTATTCACTATCACTCAGGTCTGATTATGGAGACTTATTTAATAAATTGATAGGCCATATGCAAGTTATCGATTTATCCCTATCATTTTTACAAAATTAATGAAATGCCTCTTGTTTGTAAAATTACCAAGTCACCCCCTTTTATTTGCTAAATAACCATATTACCCTTCATGTTGGTATAATTAACAAATTACCCCTTATATTTGTTAAATTACCAAATTTTTCTTCATACTTATTAAATCACCAACTTTACCCCTCATACCTATTAAGTTACCAATTTTACCCTTCTAGTTGGTTAAATTACTGAACTACCATTTTTACTTGTTAAATTACTAAATTACCCCCCTCAAGTTTATTAAATCACCAAAATACCTTTCATATTTGCTACATTTACCATATTGCCCATTTGGTTAGTTAAATTACCGAATTGCCCATCATACTTATTAAATTTACCAAAATTCCCTTTTGGGAGGGAGAGGGAAGGAGGCAGGTGTCGGGTAGGTGGTGGCAGGGGAGGTTGCAGGTTGATGGGTAGGGTGGCGTGTTGTAGGAAGAAGGAAGGAATAAAGGGGAAGGAAGTGGCATGCGAGGGGCTATTGTGTAGGGTTTTGTATGGCCCAAAAATGGAAGGAAAGGGATGGGGGAGAGAGAGGGAGAGGGAATAGGGTTGTAGGGTGGCAGGTGGTTGCAGGCGGCGAGTTACAGGTAGGCACGGGGACGATCGAAGGAGAATGAAGAAGTAGAAGAGAAAAGAAAAGGAGAGGCACAGGTCGGCCAAGCGAGACAGAAAGAAGGGGAAGTGAAACATTGTAGGCTCGAATTAAGCATGGAAGATACAAATAATGGTATGATAACTTTTTGTATCCAAATTAATTTTTATAATTATAGGTATACTATAATTTTATTCAACGTACACTATTTTTTTTTTTGTGATATCTAACTAATAATGAATATAATATATTTAATTATGGATATATTATAATTATATATTTAAGGCATAGAAAAAATATACTATAGGTATAAGAGTTGTTGCACCATGTGCAGGACCTAAAATCTTTCCAAAAAATGGAGAGTTTATTTGTTTACTTAAGGCCAGCTAACGCTCCGCGTTGTGTGTGGTATCACATATATGGTGCTCTATCAACACGTATGTACATGCAAGAACATGCATGCATGTTTCAGTTTGGACTAAGTATGAGTGGCCGGGCCTTCGAGCCGAATATAGTCATACATGATGCCTTGGAATTGGCTAGCTCCTTTCGTTTGCGTCAAATAAAGGATGTTCTCCCCTGTTTGGAGCTCCTTTCCTTGAATATCAACATTGAAAAGCCAGTAGAGGCCATGGATGCCATGCCTCGCAATGGAATTGTCGTTTCCTATTCTTCCTGATACAAAGATCGGAGGAGCTGGTTTTGGCGCATTGATTCGTACCTATAAATACATATATCATAATATTCATTGGCACGGGGGCTGCACGAGAAAAATAAATAACCGAACACACGAGAAGAGATAAGCGTATACCTCTAGATCAGAGTTAGTGGCAGATGCAAGTGCCAATCGCAATTTGTAGGCTGCCTGAGCGTCTACATTGTCCATGTTAAACTTCACTTGCCATGTAGTTCCGTTATACTCCTTCCCGATCTTCCTAAAAGTTTGTTTTTTTTTTTTTGTTTAAAAAAAGGAAAAAAAAAAAAGTTATGTTCCAAGAAATACATAGATAGATACGTGTGCCGCTAGATATTTGGATAGTATGCCTGCAAATATATATATAGTATTGACCTTGTGACTTGGGCGAAGAACCAATCTTTGTGATAATCGCTTGAATTAACGTTGTAAACGAGGTCTTCTTTGGGATACAACTCAGAATACCTCTCCCATAAGCCGTACTGCCTAAATTTGTCGGTGTGATTAACGTAGAGCTTATTGACGTATCTTGGATTTGGATCAGGAACAAAGAATTCCTTAGCCGTACGTTCGGGCTCCCCAATCTCCCATATTGTCGGTCCATCCCTCGGTGGTTCGAAAATTAAGTCACCCAAGTTAATATTGTGACCTACTTTTAGGTCAATGGGTTCTTCGTATTTATAGTCTCCAATGAAGCCGGGAACAAAACCAAAGAGATTATAATTTCCGGGATGAATATAGCTGATGGTAAAGCGACCTTCATCATCTGTAGTCGACCAAAATTGATAGCCCTGGATCGAAAACATACATGCATATATATATGTAAGCGCTGACAACATTATATTAATATACATATAGTAAAAAAAAAAAACATACAGATAAATATAGTCGATGCATATGATATATAAAATACCTTGCATTCCCTTTGCCAGGATCCAGGTTCTCCGGGAGCCGCCAAACCAACAAACGCACCCTTAGCTGGGATATCTTTCCCATCTATATATCTAAATGGATTGTTTCACATATATATAGAAACATATATAACTCAGTAATATATATATAACGAATATATAAATTACTTAACAACAAAAAGTGAATTATGAATATATTATCTGCAGGTCCTTAACTAAACAGTTAACCTGTCACGAACAAATAATCTTCCAGACACATTAGCACGTTGATTGGCTTTAGGGAAGTCATCGGAAGCGGGAAAACTATAGGGCCAAGCATCAGCTTCTTCTCGCATCTAATACGAAAATGTGATCACAAAAAATAGATTAGAAATAATTAAGCAACTATATATTTCTTTTAGTTAGTCACCGAAAAAAAAAAAAAACTCTCATATATATATTGAATTTCTCACCTTTTTCTTGGCATCCTCCCACAAGAAGCTAGTGTTTTCACCTTGTCTAACCATGTTAACGTACATGAAGATGGGTCCGTACACCTTTTTCCAAGCTTCACCATCTTTAAATTTGGGAATGAGCTCCTCTCCGGAATAATGAGCACTCACAAACATCTGCATGCGTTTGAATGTATGCATGATCGAAATTTTAATGATTTTTTTAATGATCGATCGATGTAGAATAAAAAGTTGATTACATTACATACATACATACATACATACATCTGTAATTAATAATTGGCTAAGAGAACTCACCGCAAGTGTTGACGGACCAACATGAGAGGTAAGGAACTGCTTGTTAGGCCCACCGGTGCGGAACTCATAACTGGGCGTGATTTGCCAAAAACCAGTGGGCGGGTCATTTGCAATCCATCCGTGGACTTTGATATTTTGACTTTCATCCGAGTACTGGTATTTGTCATCCACCTCACCTTTGAACTCAGGGTCCACTGGGTTCACAAGCAACACCGCTTCTTTGTAGTCCAGCTCCTGACCTCTATCGGGCAGCCGATCTTCAGGTAGAGGCATCTTCCTTTGCCTGGTATCTGATACCACTGCGTATCTAAACCTGCATTCATTGATCATATTTTTTGCAAACGACAACCACCTCTTTTAGAAAAAGTATGTAATTTTTTGTACTAATTAATTAATAATTAACCACGCACGGTGCAACAAAAGTTCGATACATAGTATATATATATATTTCTATTGCGTGTTTAGTACGTATAATTGTGATGTGCATGTAAATGTACAACATAATTATACTAAACACACAAGAGAAAGAAATTATTAGGTATGAAAGGATAACCGATGTACGCAGCACCATGCACGTACCAAATTAATAATCTGTCGATTGTAAGTAAGGTAGTAGCTAGGACGTACGTACTTTTCCTTATCTAGCTTGAAAGCGAGCCTAGTATTAGGCAGATTGCAGCCGGGCCAATTTTTGCGCTCCATTATAGCGTAAGCATGCAGCCCTGCTTCTCCGCGGAGCATGATATACCTATGCGCATCAGCATATTAATTAATTAATCAATTTTAGTGAGTCGAACAAAACTTTAATTACTAGCTAATTGGCTGGCTAGCAATTAAGAGACGGAAGTATATACAGGTAGTAAGTAGTTACCTTTGATCTATTTCCAAGGGCACGTTAAGTTTACCCTTCACAGCCGGGTTGTAGGTTCTCACGAACGAGACCTCTACCTGATCTTTTTTATCCAATATAACACGAAAAACCGTAGCCACAACCCTGTACGTGCATGTATTCGTATTTTGCATACATTATTACATAATAATAATAGGAGGAGGAATAATAATAATAATAATAATAATAATAATAATAATAATAATAATAATAAGAGACTGACTACAAACCCGGCAGACGAAGAATGACTTTAATTACATATATATACCTTCCTTACCTTACAAAATCTCCTTTCGTTCCTTTGGTTCCCGGAGGGGCCCAAACAACATCCCAATATCTGAATTTAAACAACTTGATCGTGTCAGAAATCAATCGATTACCGACCAACTCCTCGATCGATCGGTTATACTTTATATATATACCACAATTTTACGTACCCTCTGTCATCTTCCGGGTTACGGAATTCAAGGATGTTGTCGATTCCGTTGTATTTCATAGCGGTCACAAAACCCCCTGGCTTTGCTATTGTCACTTGAAGGATACCATTGTCCATTACCACCTGATCGAAATTTATAATTTATTTTATCAATTCCAACACTAATAATTAGTTATCTGTAGTACAACTATATATATATATATATATATATATAACACTTTAATTAAGCTTAATTTAATAGCTAGAAGAACATACAGCTTTGTCTTGGATCACGAGGGTAACCGGTGGTCCTGATTTAAAAACTGGAGTTGGTGCTGGGACTGGTGATAAGCTTGGGGCTTGATCAGGAGTCGTAGCATTTGGCCTTTCCCCGTCACCCGGAGGCTGACCAGGTGATCGTGCCGGAGGAGGTGATTTCCTATACATCAATCATTAATCAATATGCCTGGTTTCCTATACAGAAATCATTACTCAACTTAATTACCTATACACCCACACACCCATCCAATAGCTAGGTATAATGATTTCCTATACAGTAATCATTATTCAAAGCACTACGTACGTCCTTAAAAATTTGACGTATAATTAACTTACCTCGTCGAAGGAGGAGGTGCAGAATCAGGGTATAATTTAGAAGTGCAGGCAGCATTGTTTGACGTCGTTGAAACATCATGACATGTGACAATGAAAGGGTAACTCTTTGACTTGAACAATCCCCAACAGAAAACAATATTCCCGCTGAAACCCATATCAAGCTTCATTTCCTCTTTCTCCAACGTTTTCTTCAATATTTCTGCCTCTCCATGCGTGCTTATCTTCATCTGTGAAACATCTCCAGCCTTTGTATCCAGAGCCGGTACACTGGTCTGCCCTAAATGAGCATTGTAAGCATCCCATGACACCTCCATAACCATTCCCACAAGCTTCGTCCCAATGATTCCGTTCTTCTTATTATCCGCAGCCACATGGAAATCAAGGTCCGCTGACAGCACCACTACCTCGTCTTCAAAGTTGTTGTCGACGTCGAATTTCGAAACGCCTACCCGTTCGACCTGGAACTGTGGGACGCCTGCCTTGCCGAATGATACGCCAACTACAATGCCTATGACTGCTAAGATGGCAACCATTAAAATGATTAAGCCCATTGCTATGAACATGCCCAGACGTTTCCCTCCTCCCCCGCTCCTTCCGTATTGGAGGGCAGGGCCAGGTTTCTGTTTGAAGTGTCCAGGTGGCCTCGGGAGCTCGTCGGAGGCTATATTGTCCCGGTTTAGTGCTTGCGTGTCGTTAGCCTCCATCATGTTAATGGAATGGCGCCGGTCGTTATACCTGTGCTACCTGATAAACAGATATTCAAAAACAGTAAAATGTTTCAAGGCTTAAATTCTTCATATATGCATATACATATATATAGAAAAGTAATCAATGATAGGCCGGGAGGGGGAGGGCCGGAGAGGGAGCAGACGCTATAATTTTGGTTCTAGACGTATATTTTGTGTCCAGAGAATGGCGATTGAAAGGGTCGGGTCGACTAGAGTTCCATATGTATTTGTTATCTATATCCAGCTTCGCTTCGATGGACGAGAAGCTGTAGAAGTAACACCGCTCATATTTATCATACAAATATATATATATCTATATATATGTATGTATGCATGTACGCTGGGCTAACGTTAATCGCAGAAAATCTCTGGCGACAATCTCTTGTTTCCTATTCTCGTACATGTAGACGCATCTCTTGTGTATTTGCAGACTATTTTAAGTTACGTCGGGGAATTGGCCCGGGATCGTGGCTGATACATAAAAGTCATACGGCAACCGCGACGGACACAGATATTATTGATCGGGCTCGAACCGTGGATATATAATTAAGCTCTTTTCTCTATACCTTATTTTCATATCTTATCAAATCAGTTTATATTAAATCAGTACTAATCCAATCAAATTAATACCGATAAAATTATATTAATTTAAGTGTAATAATTATTAAAAAATCATTTAATAATGTAAAAATAAAGATTAGCAGATAATTAATAGAAATAATAATTAATATTATTTTTAATTAATATAAACATAAATAATATTAATAAAAATATTACAAACATTCATAAAAATATTACAACACAAATTCAAAAGGACTCACACCGACCACTGTGTTTTCATGAAGAGGTACGCAAGTGATGATTTTATTATTCTTCTTCTCTATGTGGATGATATGTTAATTATTGGGTATGATATGAAGAAGATTGTGGCACTCAAGAAAACATTGAGTGGTGCCTTTGCAATGAAGGACTTGGGTCCAGCAAAGCAAATCCTTGGGATGAGGGTTATTCGAGACCGACTCAAGAAGTTGTTATGGTTGTCTCAAGAGCACTACATCGAGAAGGTGCTTGAGAAGTTCAACATGCATAAGGCAAAGCCAGTAAATGTTCCACTGGCTGGTCACTTCAAGTTGAACAAGAGCCAAAGTCCAACAAGAAAGAAAGAGAAGGAAGAAATGATGAATGTTCCCTATTCATCTGCTGTTGGGAGTCTTATGTATGTCATGGTCTGCACCAGGCCCGATATCGCCCATGCAGTTGGAGTTGTGAGTCGATTCTTGGCTAAACCAGAAAAAGAGCATTGGGAAGCTGTCAAGTGGATACTTCGATACCTCAGGGGTACATCTAAGAGGTGTCTGTGCTTTGGCAATGGGAAACCTGTGTTGGAGGGATACACAAATGCTGACATGGCTGGAAATACTGATTCGAGAAAGTCCACTTCGGGATATGTGACCACATTTGCAGGGGGAGCTATCTCTTGGCAATCAAAGCTCCAAAAATGTGTGGCCTTATCTACTACAGAGGCCGAATATATTGCAGCTATAGAAGCATGCAAGGAGATGTTATGGTTGAAAATTTTCCTTCGAGAGTTGAGTCATGAGCAGGAAAAATATGCTTTGTACGGTGATAATCAGAGTGTCATTCACTTGGCCAAAAACTCAGCCTATCACTCTCACACAAAACATATCGATGTTCGATACCATTAGATAAGGGATTTGCTAGAGGAGAAGCAGCTACAACTCGAGACGGTTCATACCGACAAGAATTGGTCGGACATGATGACCAAGACAATAACAACCAAGAAGCTTAAAGATTGTTGTGAAGGCATTGGTATGCTGGTTCTCCCAAATTAAGTCAGGAAGGGAGAGATTGTTGGGGTCCCTC
Organism: Tamarix austromongolica; assembly: GCA_039764185.1. Lineage (NCBI taxonomy): Eukaryota > Viridiplantae > Streptophyta > Magnoliopsida > Caryophyllales > Tamaricaceae > Tamarix > Tamarix austromongolica. Next base: position 5,244,920 of record CM077808.1, on the reverse strand, counting down.
CTTAATTAAAGGGGGTTTCCCAACAATAATAATAATAATAAATAATAATAATGGGGATGATGCATGAGTTACAAAGATGGTTAATACTTTGTAACTCTTGGGAATTTGAGAAGGCAAGTGCATTTTCTCATGTGTAAGTTACCAAGGTTAATTGGTTTAAATTTATGGGAGAGCATTCAAGAGTCATCTTATGGCTTTTGGGTTACCCCCTTCTACTCCTATAAATAGGGGTCTTTGGGAAGGCTTAGATCATCAAGCAAAGCAAGAAATCCTCTACAAAAAAAAGAGAAAGAGAGAGCCACTACAAAAGTGAGGTGCTTGGGAAAAGTTCTCATATTTTATCAAGCGAAGTTTGAGTGTTCCACTACTTAGTCGGTGAGAGAGTTCATCCTTTGTAATCCATCCTCTTTTGGATAAAGAAGTTGAGTGAGCCTCTAGTTCATACTAGAGAAGAATTACTTGTAATCCTATTGTCATCATAGTGGAAGGTTCGTGGTTTTTCCCTTCAACTTTAAGGATTTTCCACGTAAAATTTGGTGTCTTGATTTTTCTATTTCTGCTATCTTTGTTTTGTCCATTTTAATCACACACAAGGAAGGAAAAGGTCTTCCGCTATCAACCGGTCCTTTTTCCGCAACAGCTGTAGAAGTAACACCGCTCATATTTATCATACAAATATATATATCTATATATATGTATGTATGCATGTACGCTGGGCTAACGTTAATCGCAGAAAATCTCTGGCGACAATCTCTTGTTTCCTATTCTCGTACATGTAGACGCATCTCTTGTGTATTTGCAGACTATTTTAAGTTACGTCGGGGAATTGGCCCGGGATCGTGGCTGATACATAAAAGTCTTACGGCAACCGCGACGGACACAGATATTATTGATCGGGCTCGAACCGTGGATATATAATTAAGCTCTTTTCTCTATACCTTATTTTCATATCTTATCAAATCAGTTTATATTAAATCAGTACTAATCCAATCAAATCAATACCGATAAAATTATATTAATTTAAGTGTAATAATTATTAAAAAATCATTTAATAATGTAAAAATAAAGATTAGCAGATAATTAATAGAAATAATAATTAATATTATTTTTAATTAATATAAACATAAATAATATTAATAAAAATATTACAAACATTCATATAATTATCATACTAATCATTATTATCTACACATATTATTATTGATATAGTTATGTATATTATTAATAGTATTATAATTAATAACAATATAGTTATAAGTATTAATATTATTCATATTCAAAATATTCATTATTATTATTATTATTTATTGTGGGAAAAATGTGAACCGAGGGATTTTGGGAGTTGGGGGTTTTAGGGAGAGGAAATAGAGAGAAAATGTGGTATGTTGTTAAGTTGGTAGGTTCCTTATATGGAAAATATCATATTTATAGTTTTGAGATGCAAGAGGGAAGAGGGATGGATGAGGGGGAGAGGAAGGGTGAACACGGATCGGAGGAAGTCCTAATATGTGTCCTTGTGATACCTTATATTTTCGTAAGATTTATTGAATGAAAATTTATGTTTAATAAATTTTGATAATGTTTGATTTTTATTTGACTTATAATTGAGTTTGAGGTAAATATGGGTTTGAATAAAGCTTTGAAAATTAAATAAAATAAGTTTTCAAGCACATCAATCGAATGGTTCATCGTTTTAGCTAAGGAGTTTTGTTTGATCGAGCCGATTAACTGGTTTGGAAGAAAAATCCAATGTTCTATAGAACAATCGACTAGTAGACCAAATCGATTAATTGGTTAGTCAGACTAATTTTTTTTGGAAAAAATTTTTATACCAAAATGGAACTTTGATAATCTAACTCGAAGTTATTCCTTAGAGATTCTTCACTATATTTCATCAAGTATTCAGCTCTAAATATTGCCTCGAACTAATTCAAGGGCTTGATTTTGTAATACGCCATCCCAAAATCTTTCAAATAATATTTATAATTATGTTGATATAAAATAAATGAGTTTAGGTTTTAAATGGAATTGAAATTCTAAAAAAAAAAACACTTCAAGAAAATAGATCTTTGGCAACGAATTTTAGTAAGGACCAAAAATTTTCGTTGCCAAAAACATATTTTTGGCTACAACTACTACCTATTGTGGTAAAAACTTGTTGCCATAAATGCTACTTTTTTTTGCAACAATAATGTCTTGTTGCTATAAAATATATTTTTATTGCTACAAAAATTTACTGTCTAAAATGTAAATAATTTTTGCAATGAAAATTTTGTTGTAAAAAATATTATTTTCCCACAACTTGTCAAGTTGTGACTGAAAAAATTTACGAAACTGAAGGAAGAAAAAGTATACTAGCAATTAATTTTATACATCATATTTATAGTCATAATAGAGTGTTGTAGGTAAAAAGTAATTATTATTATTATTTTTTTTTTGCTATGATAATTTTGTTGTGATAACATATTTTTTTCAACAAATTTTAGGTGCGGCTAAAATATTTTATAGTTATTTTTTATGTTATAGTTATTTGTTATTTTATGGTTATTTTATTATTTTATTTCTCATAACTTAAGAATTATTAAGCTAATAAAACTTTTTAAAATATATTATGCTATTTTTTATGTCATGAAAATTAATCTAAGAGAAAATGAAAAAAAAATGTTTTTGAAGAATCATAAAAAATATTACACTATTTTTTCATTTCATGAAAATTAATAAAAGAAATAAATAAATTTTTTTAAGAAGATTATAAGAAAATTTTATCCAACCTGTAAAAACTCTCTTCTTTGACAACATTTATTATTTATTGTAGCCTGAAATGGTTTTGCAAATGCCAAACTAATTTTAGCAACGGATTTTATTAATTGTGGCCGAAAATAATTTTACAAATGTCAAACTAATTTTAGCAATGGATTTTAATAATTGTGGCCCAAAAAAAATTCATATATTTCAAACTAACCTTAGTAACGAATCTTATTTATTATAGCTGAAAATAGTTTTACAAGTGTCAAACTAACTTTAGCAACGAATTTTATTAATTGTGGCCAAAAGAAATTTTATAAATATTAAACTAAATTTAGCAACAGGAAAAATCCAATTTTGGGTAAAAACATTTAGCGCTACCTTTCCACACTAATGAATGACCTAAAAAAAATTTAAACCTAAACCATCGGCCATCTTATTCTCACGACGCAACCCACCTTCCTAGTTTTCACAGCCCTTCACCATCAACGACTCCTTCCTTCATAAACCCTTCCTTCACAACAACTTCTTCCACCACCCCCACCATCACCATAATCAATGCGTCCAGTGGTGCTTCCAAAGAATGTTGGCGGTTTTTGTCGACTAGCGACGAATGACTTTTCCATCCAGCATTGAGCTCGATTGACACACATAAATTGGTTTCATCTCCTACAAAATCGGGGGCAATCAACCAACGTAGTTAGTTTCCAAGATATCAATCCTTCTTATTTCAATTTGTTTGTCTAATTTCATGTTTGACTGATGTAGTAGTCGACCATCATTTTGGTCTGATTACCATCCACTAAATTCTATTTTGTTAGTGTGATTGAGTTCAGTATTATTTCTTTTTCAAAATTAGATACTCGATTAAATGTTGATAATGACTCATTTGATGAAATTTTACGTTCTTGCAATTTGAAAACTGCTCAATTCACTGTACTTGGGTTGAAATTGAGTCTAGGTCATTGATTTGGTTTTAGATAGCCTCGTGTATTAGGGGCTTTTAGTTAGGTTTAAATAGACAAATAATTTGGCTGTTAGGTTCATGCATTTCTAATCAAGGTTTTGGCTTGTGATTGTAGTAATTTCATGCTAATATTTGATTTAATTCTAAAGCTGCATGAAGTATCATTGCTCTACTACTTTCGGTTTGTTTGACATTATTAGGGAAATTTGTATCTATGATGATGTTGTTATATTCCTTGATCCTATTTTTTATTATATCAGATGTCATATATTAATTTTAGAGTAATTGGTTATGATTAAAGTGGTTAAAAATGATAAAAACATAAACCAAAATTATTAGTTCAATTGATCAACTACCTAGTTACATGATAATATTTAGATCAACGTAATAATAATTTTAGTATTATAACAATTTTTCATAATAGTGTAGCATGGATACTATAAACCAAACTCAATAGGAGTTAAATCGAGATTCTATACAATTTTTGAAATTTCCCTGAAGTTGGTTGTATGGCCAACTTTAGTTCTAAAAAAGATCTTAGATTTCCAAATATTGTGTCTTCTACAATCTTATGGCAATTTCATTGATAATATTGAGACATAATATATGACTATTATACTCCAATAAAAATTCTCTTCGTAGACACACATATATACTATACTCTAAAATTTATAGAAATAAAATTGGGGTTACAAATATGTTTATAAAAATTAGATTAGAAAAAAATTATAAAAATAATCAAAGTTGGCCTCACAACCAACTTTGAAATTTATTTTATGAAAGGTAGGTTAACTTAATTTGGGCATACACCCACATCATGCTTCCTTGTACTTAGTATATGGATTTTAAGTGTTGTAATCATATTATTAGATAAGATTGATCTATAGGTAGCCTCATGTATGTAGTTGGTAGTAGGAGGCCAATAAGTGTTGGTTTATGGAAGCCTCAAGCTCTGTTGTATGCCTTGATTCTATTGTTGCTTTTTCACTAACCTATACTAAATTTTAACCTTCAAATTATGAAAAAATCAACAACAAAAATTAAAAAATCAGATCTAATATTGCACTACAAAATTTAGCTCAATATATGATGAATATACTTCCACAAGTGCTTCGAGATCCATCCAAAATTATCAAACTTGATTATTCATTGTGTAAATTGAATTTCCTAGGATACTAAAGCTCTGAAATCAGGTTTGTAAGTGGAAAAATAATCAGTTTTAGGTCTGAAATCAAACCTTCAAATTGATTATAAAATCAATCCAAAACATGATAAAACTACCCTGAAAATGCTTCAAACCTATCTAGATTTATCCACTTGATTAAGCACTTTGTAAAATCCATTCTCAATCATATTATGAGTCTATAATCATTCTTTGAAGGATAAAATAAGCTGATTTTATATTTAAAATCAGAACTGTAGATTTGTTACAAAATCAGTGCTAACATGAAGAGAACAAGCCTCTACAGCACATGAAAAGCTATCAAACCTTAGTTAACTCTATTCTTACTTGGTGCACTGAACTTTTCATAATGTTTTTAATTCTTTAATCATGTATTAAGCTAGAGGAATAAGCAAAATTTAGATATGAAATCATATCTAAAAAATAGTAAGTAAACATGTTTGCATATATCATAAACAATCCATATAAGACAAATAGAACTCAGCTCAATTGAACCTATACTTTTCTAAAAAAAACATTTATTATAATTATCTAAACTATATATGGTCTTAATAACAAGTTTTAATGTGTGAAAAAAATTAGATTTTAGTTATGAAATTAAATCTAAAAAAACTAGAATAGAGAACAAATTTTGGTTTGCGTTCACCACATAGAAGGAACTCCAATTTACATACTTATATACATGACATCTCTAACTCTTTTCTCTTAATCATAATATCAAAATTTGTATAAAATAAAAATAAATCATCCAAACAAAAATTCCAACAACTAATTAAAAATTGATTATGTGCACTAAGTCTACATATTCATAACCAGCTAATAATAGGATTTAACTTCAGCTCTGAGATCTAACTTACTGATTAATCATAGTTTTAATAACCCTTTGTTGTCCTATAAATTTTTAAATAATTACTAAAAATACATCAACTTATACTTAATTACAAATTCATTAAAATCATACTAAACACAAAGTTAAATAACAATATATATCAACTATAGCAAGTTAAACATAGTTTAACACGTATACTAACTCTTTCTTAGTTCATTACCTGCTAGATTTCATGTAACACCCCCAAATTTACTACTGAAAAATTTCGTTTAATTTCAAAAAGTTTAACGGAAATGAAAAGATAAAACTGTAAATTCGGAGGCATTACCGCCACACTTAGTATCAGATCGGTTCACTCCTACCGTCCCGGTACTAAGTGCTAAGGCTAAACCGGATTACCATCAAATACGAGTTGATAACAAAACACAGTTATAAGGAAAACACGAGTCATATAGAATCATAGTGCGGAAAGTCAAAAATACAATCCAAAGGTACAGTTTTAAGGTTCCAAAAGTTGAACATCGTACATCAGAAATAGACTAACTTAAAGGCATAAGAAAGATAAAGTGGACGATAGACTCCGGCCACGTCACTCTCGACCCCCAAGCTAGGTCTGGACTCAACTCTCGGTCCCGCCCGATGCCTCATAAGCATCGTAGGCATCGAATATAGAATCATCGACCTGCACTAAATCAAAGGGGCCTTCTGCTCGTGGGAATGAGTAGCACCCATGAAACAGGTGGTCAGTACGCTTCGTACTGAGCAAGGTAACCGAATAGCTAAGGCCAAACATACAGGGTACACAATACATGCATGATCATATAGGCACATAAAACAATACAGATAGTGAGGCCGATTATGCTCCAGTTAGACTTATCCTTTAAATCTCTTAACAACGTACTCAATTTCACACATACTCTTTATTAATACATGTGAGTGCGGGAGCCCCACTGTTATAGCTGGTGGACCGGAGATACGTACAGGGCAGAACGCTCCTGGCCACTATTATTTGCCGGTGGACCGGTCTGGCCCCGACTCACATGATATTCCACTGTAAGTATTAATGCATTTCCCATGTCTTAGTTTTATTGCGTTTGGTTTGATGAACACGGAATCCCCCACTATTATAGCCGGTGGACCGGAATCATACAGGGCAACACGCTCCTGGCCACTATTATTTGTTGGTGGATCGGTCTCCAAGGCACCCCGGCTCCTGGCCACTATTATTCGCTAGTGGACCGGTCTGGGCTTGGCTCAACAATCTTTCTCTTTAAGTGATTAGTATTTTATTGTATCTTTTTAACGAATTCCGCCCTAGACATGCATGGCTAACTTCAGCTATACTTATCCTCTCAAGAGGAGCCCGTCTCATATCCTGAGACCTCTGCGCCTCCTAACTCGCCCGACATCCTTCCCTTAATCAGCTTACTCACTCCGAGAACCCATCTCCTAAGTGTGTGGGTCTAGGCCCACCACCTTATACCCCAAAGTCCACTCACCACCTTCCCTTAGGGTTTTCTCCAGAAACCCTAACTTGGGCCTATGTGGCCCACCCTTTTCTGCCTCGTACCACCCAGACTCATTCTAGCACCCCTACACATCACGACCCTTCAGTTCAACCCTCACTTCATGTCTCGCTCATTCTCACTTATTTTTATTATTCTCTTTTTCTTCTTTCCCCTACCCAAATTAGGGTTCCCTCTAAACTCTAGCCTAGTTTCCTGCACACCCTTATTTTGGTCCACGTACTATTTTTCGCCCAAAGCCCCCAAACACCCAAACAACACTTCTCTTACCTTCCACATGCCCCGAGGTATCTTTCCGTACCTAAGGTTCGCCCCCATGCAAACTCTAGTTCCTCCTATTCCCCTCACTAGCCAACTTACTTCCCCTTTGGTTATCTTTCTTTCCAAATTTTCTTTTTCATGCCCCCAAACCACATCACCACATCAAATATCCTAGCATGCATGTCCTAAGGCCACATCATATCACAACATGTAGCACATCCACATTAATACATAACAAAAGCAATTACATGGACGTACCTCAGATTCCAAGCTGCGCTACACATAAAACAGGTAAGATAATAACATGTAAATCATGACATATAATCATACGAGGCATCCAAGGCAAGTAGATCACATATCACACAAGCAGCCTTAGCTATACCCTTACCTAAATCGGTGCCGGGCTTGGAGCACGCTCCTATGCCTCCCAGAAGTTTTCACTTGATTCACCTATAAGAGGGAAATACTATAGGTTAATCTCCCTCTATCGGAATTACCAAAACTCTTATCTTACCCCTATCATGGCCTAGTACTAAGGCTAATATTAATAATAGTAGTTTATAATCAAAAGGTAGGATTTTTATTATTCTCAAGATAGTTAATCGAATTACTACTAATCAAGTAAGTTTTAATAATACTCATAGTATTAAAGTAAGGGTGTCAGTTTTACTAATAGCAATAATAATAATAATAATAATATTATTATTATTATTATTAAAAAGAATATTAATAAAAATAAGAATACTAATAATGATAATAATAATGGTAATGATACTAATAATTATAAGACTACTAAAAATAATAATAATAATAATAATAATAATAATAATAGAGATAATAACAATGATAATAATAGTTAGAGTAGTAAACATAGTAATGATAATACTAATAATTATAATAATAACAATAGTAATAATAATAATAATAATGGTAAGGATAATAATAATGATAATGATAGTAATAATAATAGTGTTAATAATAATAATAATAGTAATAATAATAATAAAACAATAATAATAATAATAATAATAATAATAATAGAGACAATAGTAGTAGTAATAATAATAGTGATAATAGTAATGATAACAATAACAATAATAATAGAAATAATAATAATAATGATAATAGTAATAATAATAATAATAATAATAATAATAATAACAAGGATAATAATGATGATGATAATAGTAGTGGAAATAATAATAATGTAATAATAATATCGATAAGGATAATAACAATAATAATAATAATAATAATAATAAGAGTAAGACCATAATAATAATAATAACAACCATGCCCATGATAGTAATACTAATAATAATGATAATGATAATAACGATAGTAATAACACCATTAGTAATAAGGATAATAAAATTAATAATAATAGTAGAGGTAATGACAATGATAATAACGGTTATAATAATAAACATAATAATAATAATAGTTATAATAATAATAATAATAATGATGATGATGATGATGATGATGATGATAATAATGATAATGATGATAATAATAAGGATGATAATAATAATAATAATAATAATAATAATAATAGTAATAATAATAATAATAGAATTAATCATAATAATAATAATAATAATCATAATAATACTAATAATAATAGTTAATAATATTAAAATCATTAAAACTTTTATTATTCAGGGTTTAGGGTCCAAGGAGGTAGAAGGCAAGCTGGCGGGGTGGTGGCGCCGGCGGCAGCGCGGCGGCGGTGGAGGAAGGAAGAAATGGGAGAGGTGGATGTGGAGGCTAAGGGAGAGGGAAGTAGGGGAAAATGGAGGTGTAGGGTGGTAGGGCAGGATCCCCTGGTTGTTTTGGGGGGTAGGGGTGGTGCTGCAGGCGGCGGTATGGGCGGCGCTGGCGGCGCGAAGGTGGCGCGGGAGGTCGAATGGGTTATTTGGGGAGGTAGTTTCGCATGGCTTGGGTGGCTCGTGTAGGGTAAGGCAGGGAAAGCTGGTGGTTGGGTTGTGTAGAGGGCTGTGCAGGGATAATTTTGGTGGCCGGGGCGGGCGGCAGAGGCGGCGGAACAGGCGGCTAAACAGGCGGTGGTCGCTAGGTTATTTTTCTGGGCTGCCAAAATCCAAACTCGATTATGGTAGCCTTCAGGGATATTTATAGGCCGATCGAGGGGTAAAACGACAAAGGAAGGTGGGAGAGTAGGGGGCCAAGGGGTATGGTGCTCCGACCGGTGAAGATGGGTCGGCGCAGGTCTACGGGGGTAGGCCATGCTTTTCGGGAAAGGGGGATGGCGCAAGCAGGGGAGGGAATGGCCGACTAGGACGAATTGATAGAGAAGACGATGGGGAAGAGAGGAGAAGAACGACGGGTCAAACGGCGCGATCGGAGGTAGAAAATCCGGCGCTGATTTGGGAGTTGCAGGCCTGTCGGAGGGAAGAAGACGACGCAGGGGAAGAAGAAGGCTGGACCGGCGGTCCAGGGGGAAAGAAGGAAGAAAGAAAAAAGAAAATAGGCCGAACTAGCCGGGAGAGGAAAGGAGGGGAGCGGGGTGCTGGGCCGCGCAAGGGAAGGGAGGAATTGGGCCAGCGGTCGACTTAGGTCGGGGGAAGAAGGAGAGAAAAAAAGGGAGAGAAGGAAAGGAAAGAAAAGGAAAAAAGAGGGGGAAAATGGAGAAAAAGAAAAAAGGAAAATGAGGGAAAAAGGGTGGTTGGTTTAATAAGTATAATTTGGGTAATTTGGGGTGTTTAATAATATATAATTATTAAAATAATAATTAAATTCTCTTTTTAGGTTAATTTAGGGATTTTTTTAAAGAATTTTCTTAAATTCCATTTTAATTATAAAAATACTCAAATTTTCCTATTTAAAATTATTTATAAATTTATCCTAGATTTACCTTAATTAAATCCCTCTTATTTTAATAAAAGTAGTTTATTTAATTAATTTCCTAATAATTCCCCATTTGGCCATGATTTCCTAAATTAGGGTTTTGGGGTATTTAATTCAGTTATTAAACATAGCTCATGTACTCATCATTGGGTACATTTATATCTGCACATTCCTCAAGTGCATTAGCAAAAGCAATTCAAGAAGCTACAAGCATTTAGAACTTAGTGAAATTCAAGTATCATTCTTGGCTACAAATTTAGAACTCATTTATAAATATGACCTATTATTCAATATAATATGGACTTAGTTTGGGGGTGTCAATATATGAAAGGAATTAAAGCTACTTCTAATTATACTAATAAAACATAAAACAAACTACCAAAATATATACAATTGAGAAAGCACTAAAATTAAGTTCATAAAAACAAATATCAATTTAGCATTCTTTTTTTTTATCAAAGTTAATTTAGTAGTTTACCTGTAGAGAACCTACCAGTAGCCTTCTCCCTATCCTCTTTTACTAGCTAGAACCAAAATTGTCTGATTCTAACTATTTAATATATATAAATCACCATGAGTACATCATTAACCCTAAGAAAATCCATCTATGATAGCAAGAATGAAATCTTTTGAGATTATACATTGCTCGAATTAAGAGCCTATTATACAACCAACTAAACCTTAATTAGTTGCTTCCAGAATAGTCAATTCAATAGCAATTATGGACTATTGGTTTAACAACATCAGTAAATTCACTACTAATACAACAAGACATCTCTAATTATATATACAACATGAATCATATATCATTAAACTCAAACAAGGCATAAATACTAAAATTAACACATGGATTAGATATATAACTGGAATTATTATCTTAAATCAAAAAAATCAGAATTGCTAAACTAAAGTTGCATAATAGATAGATTATTAAACTAGGTAACTAAATACAAATAGGGATAGGATTAAGAGAGACTCATTTAACTTTCCATCCGGATTTGTGAAATTAGACACCGTTACGACTAGATGTATTGAGTTTCACAATCCTCCTCCACTTGGTCATGACACAACTCAATTACAATGACTTGTATCCCTCTTTGAACCTGCATGCCTCCTTGCACTAGGCCTTTGTTTAATTACTCCTAATTATTAGATGAAAATGGTTTCCTACATTAATTGATTTTTTCTCATTCATGTTATTCTTCTCTTTCTTAAATAACCAACCAAAATATGTTGCTTCTAATCAATTATTGCAATATTTGCGCTCTTTTTATGACCCTAAGAATCAGTAAATCTTATCATATATTTTTAGATAATAAGATTGCTAGCTAATTTTCTAGCTGGGCTGAGATTTTTGCAGCTTCTATCCCATGTTAGTTGAATAGAGTTGATTGTGGAATTTTTATAGAAGAATCACAAAAACACTTTTGGCTTGTTGAGGTGTTGCTATAACTTTCTTCTTATCTTTTCTTTGTAGTGTATTCGGTGGTCTAACCTTTTCTCTTTTCTTTGCAGGCTGCTAGAATGTGAGTTCTCCTTTTCTTGATTTAGTTGCTATACTAATTCTTTTCTTATTCACCTTGAAAGTTATATGTTAGATGAAGGATTAATCAACAATCTTTTTTCTTTCTTTAACCTTCTCATGTGAAGGTCATCTCTCTCTCTCTCTCTCTCTCTCTCTCTCTCTCTCTCTCTCTTGCAAATCTATGAACCTACAAAAAGAATAATTAATGTAAATTAGGTTCTCTAAATGGTAAAATTTTATATTAGTAAATTTAGACCAAAATAATAATGTATTAAAAAGCAATCCTTATTTACTAATAAACATTAGCTAAAAAGACCAATTTAGAGAAATAAATATGACACACTATGCACTTATCACTAGCTATCTAACTGCACCATCTAGCATTGTTATGTTATATATGTTCACTATTAGAACAACATTAGGTTCAGATAAGAGATTAGTATGACGTGTGTTCTATTTGGTCCTCTATCTCTTTATGTAATTTGGAAATTACTCAATTACTAGCAAGTAGAAAGAACGAAAAAAGTAGGGCTATACATTTTATTTTTATACAATGAGTTCGAATATTCAGGATTGGGCTACATAGTATTTATCATGGTGGTTGCATAATTATCTTATAAATATTTAACTAAATCATTGTTGTTAGATCTATCGAATGATTGGGTTTCTAATGGCATTTATACATACATACATACATACATACATACATACATATATATATATATATATATATATATATATATATATGCATATATATAGTTATGTATTCTCTTATGTAAGATACATATGCTAATCTTGTTATTTATTTAAGTCCAGGAATACACTTGAAGATGATGGTGATGATTTCCATGATGACGTTGACAGTGATTATTGAACTATTTGTGGATACAGAATTGTAATTATTTAATGTTTTGACAAGAAGACGATGTTCTTGCTTTTAGAAGTATTTTTGTATATCTTTTTGAACAAAAACACTAGACAAGAGCATTTTTCCAATAATATTTTTTACGATGGTGATATCCTTTTTTTATGTTTTGAAAAATATTTTTCAATTTTAACAATTGTATTGGAAAAATATATAATTGAGGAATTATGCATCTTATATTAATGTTCAATTAAATTTAGCCACATATTTATCATTGAAAAATATTTAATTTTGCCAATGGTAAAAATTCATTGCAAAATCTTTTAGCTACATTATAAGACGCAATGACAGGTTGTCATTACTAAAAATACAATATCGTTGGCAAAAATATTTTTGGCAACGACATATTCTATTGACAAAAATTACTTTTCTTATAGTAAAATGTGAATTTTAGGTGTATCGATCGACTGGATTACATAACCGATCAACTGGTGAGTTGGGAAAATTAACATTCTTGCTCTGGAAAAACCATTCGACTAGCTTTTCCAAACTGATGGACTGGTTGTCCTACAATTTTAGATCCATTTCTGATTTTGATTCCAGTTTCTCCCTAATGATTATTAAAACTTCCAATTAGAGTCAAAATACACTAATAAGCATGTTTTAGTGCTCTCGGATTATTTTTACATTTTTTATATCATTACATAAATTTAATTAGCCCAATTTTCTTTTTAAAAAGTCACTTTTGGAGGCAATCTTCACCTTTTTCTTCTCCCTCGCCTATTTCTCTCTCTTATGGTAAATGGGAGTTGTCATATTGGCTTTGTGCACTATTCATTGACTTGCAAAGCCCTTTCCATGTCATTTCTGACTACACTCAACCCTCCACAACCCCATCAAGTGACCTCTCACTTCTTGACTTGCCCACTCTCAACCTCGCCAATCTCATCCCTATTTCTCCTAAGAATGTCAACAAATCTTACCTCTATACTTCTCATTTCTAATCCATTCTCATTGTTTACTTTTGTTCTTGATCTCTTCTTCCTTCTCCTTCTAGAAATTTTTCTTAAGTATTTAACACCATTCCATTTTCCCTCTTCTTTCCACAGTTGAGAAAACAAAGGCTCTCTCTGATTTTCTCCTTTGATTGTGTAAGAATCATGTTCCTTTTCCTTATTCTAATATTGGTTTTAGTTCTATATTGATTTCCTTATGCAAGGAATAACTGAGGTTGAGAAAGGTTGAAGATTACAACTCTCCCTTTGACGCCCTATTTTTGAATCAAAGGTGGTACTCTCTGTCTTTCTTCTTCTTCTTATTTTCCTTTGTTTTAATGAATTTTTGAATTAAGATTTGAATGGTTTTTACTTTGATTCCATTAAGAATCAAATTTTTGCTAGATAAGCCATCTAGTAGGATTTTTGTACTAGAAGAATTGTTGTAAGGTAAGGCATTCTTATCTTTAACATAAATAGGTTTCTGTCGAATTTCGGAGTTCCATGTGTTAGTGCTTATATAAGTATGAACTATTTTTTTTTCATAGTATGAGCATGTGGTATAATTCTTCCCAAGTTAGTGCTATCGGAATTCTTTGATTTTAAGCATAAAATGGTTTGTTTAAGTATGTACATTACCATATATCCACATGATTCTCTATGTGTAGCATGTATTTTTATATGTGTTTTGACATAGAAACATCCTAGAATTAATATAGTAAAGTATGGTAAATTGTGATGTGTCTAGGTAGTGTTTTATGGGTGGACAAATATGAGGACTACATGAATAAAATGAGAGGAGGTAATATATCCTACATGGGAAGTGAAGGGCCTTACATGGGGTGGCATATATTTGCATGGGGGTAACTCTTACGTGGGAAAAGGTGACTTAAGGGTTAAGGAAGGTGAGGGAAGATTATCTTGGTTGATTTGAGTCCATAAGTGAAAAATGGTACGTGGGTTGGTATAAGCGTGCATGGGGGCCTTAATTAGGGTTGTGAGAAAAATTCTAATTGGGGGAAGTGTGTGGAAGGGAGAGTTAATGGTAAGTGGTTCGAATGTAGGTTGATATTGGAAGGGTGTCACATGGAGGGGAGGGAAATGAGTCAAGTAGAAAAGGGAGTAGTGTGTGTGGATGGTGAAGGCGTGACATACTTGAAAGGAACGGTACTAGGGTTGAGGATGGCCAATTAGGGTTTTCATGTTCACATGTGAAGGATGGGAGGTAAATTTGGGATGTTGGGTGTGGGTTGAGTGAAGTGATGGTGGTGGAAGCAGAAGGAGCTTGGGTCGTGTATGATAAAGAGAGGTTAGGCTACATAGGCTGAATTAGGGTTTTTGAGAAAACCCCTAGGGGGTGCTGGTGAGGTAAGTGGAGTTATGAGAAAGTGGGCCTTTACCCATATACATGGGAGTTTGGCTTTTCATGGTGAGTAGGGAAAGGTGAGGAAGGATCCTTGGAGTCTTAGGGTGAGTAGAGGTCCCAAGATATGGGACTTGTGTTTTTTAGGAGAGTTGGGGTGAAGGGGTGAGAATTGGAGGTCCAATGAGTCATGCATGTCTAGTTGGGACTACATGTGGAATAAGACATGTGTAAAACACTAATTACTTAAAGTAAAAGATTATCAAGTTGGGCTGAAGTCAAAAATTATCCCAATCCACTGGCTATAATAGTGGCCAAGTGCATTTTTCCTGGAGTGTATCCCATTCCACCAACTATAATAGTGGTTAGGTACGTTTTACCTTTGAGTGTATCTCGATCCACCAACTATAATAGTGGTCAAGTGCATTTTGCCTTGGATTATCATTTCCAATCCACCGACTATAATAGTGGGGGTTCAAAGCTCAATAAACCAAACCTTATATAAGATAAATCATGAAAAATACACTAACTACTTACAATGGAACACCACATGAGTCAGGGCCAAGTTGGGATAATTTTTCCAGTCCACTGGCTATAATAGTGGTTAGGCTTGTTTTGCAATGAGGCATTATTTTCGGTCCACCGGCTATAATAGTGGGATCCCCATACTCAAGTGTGTGTGTGTATATATATATATATAGGGAGACGTGTAAGACAGAAATAGCGGTCGATGTCTTGATAATGATGTCGAACTTGAATGTTGCACTATATGCACCTTTTTCCTATTTGCACTTGTATGGCCTTAAATGCATGGTTATCTTGCTCAATACGTAGCATACTGATCACCCCTTTCATAGGTGCTGCTTATTCCCATGAGTAGTAGCCCCTTCTGAGTTGGTGAAGGTATGAGATGTTGCATGTGATGATTTTGACGCCTTTGATGCATTGGACGGGACTGAGTGATGACTTGTTAGTCTTATCCTGGGGTCCGAGAGAGTGTTGTCTGGAGTCATCTTATCCTATTTTTCTCATCGTTGTACTAATCTCTTTATTTTTCCCATAGAGGCCTCTATGATGTACTCGTTTTCTATCTTGTATTAACCTTGACCTTGCACACTCTATTTTAATTATGAATTGTTAGAAGCTTGTGTTTTATCGTCATTTTAAAATTAGTGTCTTTCAAATTATCTAGCCTTGTGGCTGGTATGAGATTGGCCAGGGGGTCAGTCTTGTACCGATCACGACAGTAGCACCCCCTTATTTCAGTGTATGGTTTCTGTACAAATGAAAATTTTCAACTACGAAATTTGGGGTGTTACAAAGAGGGTTCTGTCTCAAGGAACCCCACAACTAATGCAAGGGTAAATAGAGCAGTGACACAAGTAAAGGTATGGTTGCATAAACTTGTATAAGCTAAGAAGTTTTTATACACAACAATGGAGGACAACAATACGGTGAAGCATAGAGAAGTTGTGGAAAGGTAGAGAGGGAGTATGGGGTGAGTTTGGTGAGGTAATTAAATGAAGTAATTAGAGAAGGATAATAGTATTTATGATGGTATGTGGCGTACAATTGTTTAGAGTTTAGGCATGGAGCAGTGGTGAAATCAAGCGTAAATCAATAGGGTATGGCAGTAATGGCATGAAAAGTACTTAAATTAGGTTGGAAGGTGATGAAAGAGTAAAGTATTAGTACTAGATTGGATAATTGGAGAATTTGGTTCAATCAAACAAACCAAACTCAAATTTGTTGGTAGTGATGTGAGGTCATGTAGGAGAAGATTAAAGAACCAGGGAAAGGGAAATAAAGGAGAAAAGGAGAAATCAAAAGAAAATGAGAAAATGTTTAGTATTAGGGTTAGAGTTTAGTTAAAATTTTATGATTATAGAATTAGGGTAGATTAAAATACCTAATTAATCAAGAGTACTAGGTTAAATTTAGGGTATTATAGGTAGTGCTAGAACATGAGCTGCTATGGAGCATGAGAAAGCACCTTGTACATCAGACATAGATCACATGTCATCTAAGGAGGAATATAGTGACCATATTAAGGGAGATTTCACTAGTACTGGTATGTATGGCCATGTAGTAAGATCTACTTCCTCATCAACACCAAATAATGATTGGTAATTGATAGGACATATAGATGGTGGTTTTCTAATTCCTAATCTTCTTGCTAGTTTTAAGGGTTATGTGGCAAAAGCCATAATTAAAAATTACCAGGTAATTTTAATTATTATACATATCGGTTAATATATATTTTTTACCATGTAATTCATTATTCTATATTTTTTTATGTAGGAAAACTGCCTTGTCCTGAGGGTTTTGTCAAGGACAAGAAGCTTGGAAAGACTACCACAAGATGATGCTAGCATGGGTCTTGCCTTTGATTACATCGAGACCATAAGCTTGAATCATTTACATGACACATACTTCGAACACCATAATTGTTTGCTCATTTCCACTTTTTATTGAGAGGTAACACCAAGAAACTAAAAAATTCCATCTTCCATTTGGTGAAATAACTATTAATCTACATGACAAGCATTTACATTATGATAAGTGTTGATGAAAAACCACCAAAATTTAATAGGTTGGATTTCAAGCATTAGTAACAAAAAATGATTTTCTATTTGACTACATTAAATTTAGCCAAGTATCTCAATGAGAGTTGTAGCACCCATTTTTCAGAAACCTAATTTTTATAAATATCAATGTTGATTTATCAGTTTTACCTTTAAATTTTATTTTAATTGGGTTATTTTATTTAAATCATATTTTGCATAATTGTTTGTTACTATTTTGATTTTCTTTTTTATGGTTTTCTTAATGGTTTTGAATTTATGTTGAAATTTATTTAATTGTTTGTCCTTCTAGGCTATTCTAGATAAATTTGTTCATAATTAACTACAATTTTATTAAATTCACGTAATATATTTTCTCTATAAAATATATTTATATTTCTCTCACATATTTAATTTTAATATTTTAAATTTGTTCTCAAATATAGTCTCGTTATGTGATTACAACTTTATTTTAGGACTATATTTCATTGACAAAAATAAATAATTTTAAATTATAAAATTTGTTTGAAATACTAAAATTATTTGCACAATTTTTATCCATAGAAAATATTTTCAACTTTAAAACTATTTATTTTTATGAGGTTGATAAGATCTTCTGAACATTTAAATTAAAATGGTTTCTATAACTTATTTATGATTTTATTCCTAAAAATAATTTTCTTCCATTTTACCCATTTTGATTTACAAATGACACATTCAAAAATATTTTAAATTATTTAAAGATGTTCAAAGTTTTATAAAAATATTTCTTCATTGTTTTTTTAACTCTCATTTTAAAATTTTATTTATATTTTAATAATTTTTTTGATTTATTTTATATAAAAGCCTTTAATCAGATAAGTCTTTTTTTTCTTGGTTTATTTCCATTAAATTTTAACCTAATTGAAGTATATTTTAATTCTTATTTTAGATGTTTATTTTAACTAATTTATTTATATATTTCATAAAAAAATTGCTCTCTCCCTCTGTTCTCTCTTTCCTGCCCTTTCCTGTTCCTACACTAGAACCTCGATGCCCAACCCATATGCTCCCTTCCCTTTATCCTTCATTACACACCACACCACCTCACCACCACAACAATGACGCCAGCCATCATGGAGCCATGCCATGCCATAAAAATAGAGAATGACAAGGAAAGCAAAATGATTGATGTAGGGTGGTAATGGTTGGATGACAACAAGGGGGAATGAGGGAAGCAATGGTAGATTGTTTTCTAGGGGAATGGTGGTGCTTGGTGTTTTATGGTGGCAAGTAATTTTGATGATGAATGATGTTGATGCATAGGGCATGAAAGAAGGAGAAGATGGTGGGGCTTGGAGCTTTGATGCTCGAAGGAAATAGAGGGAGGGAGGGATTTAGGGGTGGGTGGGTAGGTAGGTGTGTGTGTGTGTGTGGTGGTATACATGAGGAGGAATGTTAGAGGGCATGCACGTGGCTAAGAAGGAATGTAAGGGAGTCACAGTGCTAACACAATTGGAGGAAAATTTTATGGTAAAAATTTCAACAGGACATATCCCATGAAATATGGGAGGTGATGGTAGAGTAGGGCTTTGATGAGTTGTAGGGAAAAAAGAATAAAAACATGCAAGGCAAAAGAAGATGGAAAATCGGTAGGAGAAGATGAAAAGGGATAAAAGGTAGAAGGAAAAATGAAAAAAAAAAAAGAAAAAATAAGTGTGGGACTTTATTTTGAGGATTAAGTTTAAAATTTGTGATTAAGGAATTAAGGTAAGATTAAAAAATTGATAATCTAATATTAGAATTAGATTAAAATATAAATTATCCAAAATAAATATTAAGATTTTGTTAAATTATTAATTATTGAGGATTAATATTAGATAAAATACATGGTAATTGCACAACATTACCCACTGATCTCTTTTCATTAGGCAAATGTACACTGAATCCACAAGTATGAGCATAATTCTTGTAGAGTTTAATCTCATCATCTAATTATTCAAATACTCTTACAAAAGGACATATTTATGGTGAACAATAGTGTAACACCCCCAAAATTTACAACTGAAAATTTTTGTTTAATGAAAAAGTTTAGCCGAAGCGAAATCACCAAAAACATAAATTATGGGGATATTACCGCCACACTTAGTACCAGACCGGTTCACTTCTATCGTTCTAGTACCAAGTGCTAAGGCTGATTGGGATAGATATCAAACATGAGTCAATAATTAAAATGAGCATTCATAAAAT